>JACAXG010000131.1:1659738-1733026 GCA_018881555.1 Amblyornis subalaris | reverse complement strand
CCCTTCCCCTTCCCCTTTCTTTAAAATTTATCACTGTCTTTATGGAAAGTTTCTATATTTAACCAGGGAGAAAAGAGCAATTAAGGGAGAGACAAAATGTTCTCATCTGATGTAAATTGGCCTAATTCCACTTATCTTGCCAGAAATCACTTCTTTTCTTCCTCATGGAGTTTAATCTAAATCTAGAGCTAATGCAAAATAAAAGTGTATTTAAGATAGTTGAGAGCTCAGGTACTTACASTTCAGGGGCAGAATAGTTATGAGGAATGAAATGAACAATTTATAATGAAAAATACCACCTATATTTTCACTTAAGGTAAGATCCATCTAAGGTAAGAAATATAGAGTCAGTTTTGAGAAAAGGTTTATATCCCCACAAAACTACCTGCTCAGTCTATTCTGACTTATTTTCACATGAACAAACATTTCTGAGATATCTGGACAAGACAATGTACAACTCAAAATCCAATTATACAGGGAACTCGAGTTCCCATCAGATTTCTTGGCTSGAATGCTCTTGTTGAGATGGTCAAACAGTAACGTGAGGTCTTTGACCTGCATGACCAATGAGAAGTCAAATGAAGACTAAGCTGGGTGTCTTTAGTAACTCAAGGCTGGTTAAACTTAGACATAACACATTCAAACAAGACTGGGACAGGAGGGATCACCATGCAATTTATGGCTTTGTCACAGGCCATTGACAAGACCTTTAACAAGTCAACTTTTCACCTGGATATCTCTCTGTGGTGTGTCTCAAAGGCAAACTGAACCCTCATTCTCAGCCCTGAGAGGTGCTGAGCCTGAAAGTATTTTACGCTGCATTAGAAACCAAAGTGCAGGAATCCCAAATCTCTGATTCACCCACTTAATTCCAGCACTTCACAGGAGTACAGAAATAGAAGGAAGTACCAGGTCTAGCAGATCCACGTCATGTCCCTTTCACCACTTGTCAAGTCTCGTCATAGAAACAGCAAGATTTTGTTCTCATACTTTCCTCMCAGAAGTTCCACACAGGGTTAGATGGGATATATTGGGAAGACATTCCTGACTGTGAAGGTGGTGAGGCGCTGGCACAGGTTGCCCAGAGAAGCTGTGACAGGCCCATCCCCCAGTCACRGAATAGTGTGGGTTGGATGGGACCTTCAAAATCGTCTCATTCCACCCCCAGCCATGGACAGGGACACCTTCCACTAGACCAGGTTGTTCCAAGCCCCATCCAATCTGGCCCTGAACACTTCCAGGGATGGAACATCCATTTTCTTCTCTCCTGATTGTAGTGGTACAGCTCTCAGACAGGCTTTTCCCATATCCACAAGTAGCCATTCTTTTATCCTTGATTACAGCAGAGAAAGAGTTGGCTTTTGACAAAAAAAAATGTATGAAAAGTGCATTTTACAAAGCTGAAACAGAGTTGAATGCTCTGAATGCCTACACACAGCCTGTCCTGCTGCCTCCAAAACACCACAGCCTATTTCAGGCATGTGTTTCTTTGTTCTAAAAGAACTTGACAATCTTGAAGGACATTTTCAAGAAGGAAAGGACCTTCATTACAAACTAAAATGCTGGTAGGCAGGAGATGTGTTTTCTGGAGGAGGTAACTGGCACCTTTTTTATATTTCCTGACAATTTGACCTTAAATTGAAAAAGACTTGAAATCATATTTAGGAAAARCTATTGCAAAAAAGGGAAAGTCAAACTTGCATCTTGTTCAGAATACAAACAGCATCTAGCTCCTATGGAATACTCTTTGGCATTTCATCTGAAAAGCTTTTATTGAAATAGCAAGTGCCTTCCCTTCGCTTTATAAAAGTAGGGCTTAATCAAGCATGAGAAGAAAGGAGATAAAGAAAGATGAGATGCACAAGAATACTTAATAATAAGTAGCACATCCATGATGTCCTGTGTTGACCTTGGATGGCTCACAGGTGCCCAGGTTCTCCAGCACTCCCCTCCAAAGCRWCCTGGTCTAGTGGAAGGTGTCCCTGCCCATGGCAGGGGGTTGGAACGAGGTGAGTTTTAAAGTCRCTTCCAACCCAAACCATTCCATGATGCTATGAATCTGTGATTACATTCACAGGATAGAAGAAAATATGACAGAAAACCTTGTGAGTCAAGATGAAAATAGGAAGAACCCTCGCCAATCACCTTCACAGATGAAACAGACTTAAAATGGGAAAGATTTAATTTACTGTCAATTCATTACACAATAGAACTAAAAAGAATGAAAACAYCTTCCCTCCTACCCCTTCCTTATACCCAGACTTAACTTCATGACATCCCATGTAGACCCTGGAAAGATAARTCAAAATAATCATAGAATCACAGAATGGTTTGGGTTGGAAGAATCCATCTTATTTCAACTCCCTCCAAGGGCAGGGACACCTTCCACTATCCCAGGTTGCTCCAAGCCCTGCCCAACCTRGCCTTGGACACTTCCAGGGATGGGGCAGCCATAACTTCTCTTGGAAATCTGTTTTTTCCTCGCCACTCTCACAGGGAAGCGTTTCTTCCTAACAGGTAATTTAAATCTCTTACCGTTTGAAACAGTTACCCCTTGTCCTTATCACTATCTGCTTGTGTAAAAATTCTCTCTCCCTCTCTTTTATAAGACCCCCTTAAGTACTTTAGAATTGGAAGCCTCAACGAGGTCTCCCCAAAGCCTCTTTTCCRGGCTGAACAACCCCAGTYTGGATCCTTGTGACAACCTCASAGYTTGTTCAGTGGCAAGATTTCCACTCGGCTTCTGTTCCACAATGGCATTTTCTCATCTCTCTCCCCAGCCTGCATCTAACTCACGAAATGACCCGTTCCACTCAAACTCATTAAATTCAACCYGCAATAAAATCACTCAAGTTGCTAATTCACCTCTGAACTTTTCAGAGCTGGACGTTAAAGCTCGGTAGCTGCCTATCACACACCACTCTTACAGATTTCCCTCAGCGCAATCAATTTCCACCTCTGCCGTGCTGGTTGTTGCAGCAATAGTCACTTTTTGTCATTTTGTATAAAGTGCAAGTGCTACAGGCCCTTCAGACACTGTCTGCTCTACACACATGGTGAACCCACCTTTAAAAATGTTTCTCATAAATCTTTTCTGTCACCTCTGCTTTGCTAACATTAAATTGAAAAGAGGGGGAAGGGGAAGGAAAAGATCCTCTAAAATAGTATTCTGGGGTTTGCTTTATAACAATTTATTATTTTTTTATTATTTTCCTTTATTTTATTTTTAACCATAAGCTCTCTTTTCTTACATTGAAAAGCCAAGTTATTATTTCCTGGAGGTTTACACTCGAAACCTCAGATTGTCAGTTCATTTAATGTCACTTTACTTTCTGCTTGATGCCAGTTTTAAGGCTCAGCAAGAATTGACAAAGCAATCCTTTCACAGCATCAGCTGACTGTGTTTCCTTTGACAGCAAGATTTCAAATCAAGGATTTAATAAACTAGTAGCTCTTCCAGTTAGCGGTGAAATGTTCTTTCAATTCCACCACTTAAAGAACATCAAACAAACCTCAGCTATACAGCAGAGATTACAACTAAACCAGAAATGCAGCTGATTTGCATTCACAGGATCACCAGGGTTTGACTGTTAGAGAGAGAAAAGATGAAGAAACGTAATTTTGCTTAAAGTCAATGTGCATGTGAATGTGTAGATGTCTGTAAGCATCGACTACACGTACAGAGGCACAGAAAAAAAGGACAAGAGATTGGAGATTATGCATTCAGTGGTTAAATTACTCATTTGTGAGCTTGTTCAGTAGGTGAAAGGCAGCCTCAAGGAGCTCACATGCTGAGTGAGCTGGGGAAAGGTGTTACTCTCTCTCAGACTGCTGGCATCAACTCCAGCCCCTTCCCTGCTGAGATTAACACCAAATCCCGCTGAGTCGCAGTCCTTTACACCGTTTTCCATTCACTGACTGACCTATCCGCCCTCCCAGCTTCCCATATCACACTTCTGAGTTTGGCCCAGCGTTCACGCACCCGGAGGGGGGGAAATGTAAAAAACCTCCACCTGTGAAGCCTGAAGGGACCTTTAAAGKACTCAATGAAAACCATCTTGTGCGTGTGCCTTTCTCTCCCTGCAGGGACTTGTGGTTGCAGCTCTGCTGAGAAAGGTGATGAGGAAGGAGGGCAAGTGATGGAGAAGGGCAGCAATTCCCCTTACTAACCCACAGCCAGAGTGATGAGTTTCAGGTGTAAAGACAACATTGATAAGGCAACAGACCTGGGGTGGACTCCTCCACTCGGTGCAGTTGGATTGAGTTTGGTGTTCAAGATTGTGCTGTAAAACAGGCAATACTGGGAGAGTCTGAGGAAGACCAGGGAAGTTGTGGATGGCCCATCTCTGGAAGTGTTCAAGGCCAGATTTTATGGGGCTTGTAACAGCCAGGTCTAGTGGAAGGTGCCCCTGCCCATGGCAGGGGGTTGGAACAAGATCATCTTGAAGATCCYCTCCAACCCAAACCTTTCTATGAGTCCAGAAAAAGGGGTGTTTATAGGATRTGCCTATTTGTACACTCATTTAGGGAACTCTGCTGTAGTCAGGGGTGGTTTTAAATTCCTGAGATGACTTCACAGATCAAATGTRTTGTCACTAAAAATTCCTGGAAAGCAGAGTACTTCTGAGATCTGTTTCAGCTCTTTATTGCCTGAGCCCTCATTTATTTCTTGAAGAGCTGGTGATGATGACTCCTGCACTGAATTAGCTCTTTCATCTTTCTGCTGCCAGCCAGCTGGTCCAAGACAAGTAGCTTGGTGTGGACTCCTCTCAGAGAGAAATTTTTACTCCTTCCCCACTGCCTCTCCATTTCTGCTCCATCTCACAACTTATCCAGGCTGTGTTCACCTACCTTTGCTCAGGAGGATCAGGTTTCTTGAAAGCAAACACCTTAATTGATGTTACTTAACTGAATCTACAGGCCTATCCACATAACAATGCTCGCCAAAATTAATCTGAATTAGCTTCTTTAAGTGGATTAATTAAACTACTTTAAACTCAAATGTGGACACCCTTGTTTGAAATTAAAGAGGCTTAATTCAATTTAACTGAATTAACTTTCGAAGTAAATTAAGCCAAATTGAATTATAGCCATTCCAGTCCACACAGGGRTTTAGATTCACATGTCGAGGGCTCCCATCACATCAGTTGAGCAAACAGCTGTAACGAGTTGCTGACATTTCCCAGGTTTTTATTGCCATCTTGTTACCAGAAGTTACCARTTCTGCTTGATCTCCAAGACTAAAATCAGCAGGAAAAAAGTTATGACCGTAATTATCCACTGGAGTTTGGTCAGGTACCTTTGAAATCTTTCTTCATTAGCAATGCATACACCAGGCTGCAAACTGAAGCAGTGGGGACAGCTGGACACACACTGAATCAGCCCTGCTAGAGAGGTGATTACATCTGAGGGAGAGCAGGATGGAAAACCAGAGTGGTAACATCTTAGATCATCCCTACATTTCCCAAAACCAACCCCTGGGAAACCTTGAACATCTCAGAATAACCCTTCAGAGAGTTCTCAACACGGTAAAATAATGAAAGGATGTTACAGAAATATTTTTCCAATTGTTTTTGCAAATTTGTTTCTCTTTGGGGATGGTTTTTTAGAATTAATGTCCTTATGACTGTAATCAAATCAATGCTGATTAAAACCAGGGAAAATCTGAACAAAGAAAAGAGATTAATTAACCAATTTTTCTTACATAGTCTGAAGTAAAAATTCAARTTTTTTTACTTCATTTTTAAGACACACACYTATTTTTCTTGCTCTCTGTCTTCAAAGAATTCCCCCTTGCTTTGCCTGGATAGCTCTTGTCTGTGCACATCCATTTCAGAGAAGTCATTTACAAATTCCAAGTCGTCTCTCTCCAGCTTCCCTGCRATAAGAAGGAAGGAATGTGAGCAGCCAGCATTGTACCCCACCAGACAGCTGCACTGGATTGGAATGTACAGGTCCTGYAGGAGATGGACAAAAGCCATTTAAATGTGTTTTGTAAAAAATTTATGTTTAATTAATGGTCACCTTTTTTAGTTTTGATAACCTGGTTCAGATCWGGTTATTATCACAGACCAGATTGTTTGGTTACATTAAGTTTTGAATAGGTCCTTTACTGAAAACCTGGTTTTGATAGATTGGAGGTTTRTTTCAAAGAATCCTAGGGGTCACTCAAAGCCTCATCCAACCTGACACTGAACACATCCAGCAACGGAACATCCACCCTTTCTCTGTGCCAGTGCTCAGGCACCCTCACAGTAAGAAGCATTTCCTGATGTTCAGAGCAACCTGCTGTGTTTCCCTGTGTGCCCACGGCCTCTGGTCCTGGCACTGGGACTTGGCACAGAGCCTGGCTCTGTCCTCTTTGCAGCCTCCCTTAAGGTATAAAAATAATTTTTATAGTAGGAGAGATTACAAAAGTTCATTTTCAATTAATTCCTTTTTAATACGTGCAATCCAAAAGCAATGCCTAGGCTGAGGAATTCAGATCAGCCCCTCCAGAAAGCTATTTGCTCCACCCTGGAAGGACTGTCCATGAGAGCCAGATGATACCCACCTCCTTCTGCTGACTTACTGAGCACATCTAAGCAATTAGCCTAGGTTGGACTCTTAACTTCTCCTTGGTTRAAACTATATGAGATCCTATCAGTTCATGTGCCCAGCCACCCTCTGGGGGAAGAACCTTTTCCTAAACCTCTCCTGGCACAGCTTCATGTCATTCCAGCACTTGGCTGGCATCCATAACGGAAACTGAAAATATCACCAGTAGAAGTGTAATTCAAATGTTCTGTGATTGCAGCTCACTGCAGATTGTGCAGAGATGTTGCCATTTGCTGTCTGAATATTTAGTCTAAGTAACCAACAGCTCCCACGGGGCAGATAATTTCAAAATTCACCAGCCCTCAATATTAGACCACTGTGGGTTTAAACTCAGTTTTACTGCTTGTCCCAAGAAATACTCGAGGATTCAGGTTCTTGTGAGAAAAGGTGAAAAGAGGAGATGACTTCACTGAGGTTATTTATTACTTTTTTWAATTATTATTATTCAAATGGATATTTTGAAGAGAGAAAGAAGTGTTTCTATCTAAACACTGATCACAAAAGCATAGGAATTAAAGGCAAACCAAACCCCATTAGACAGAAGTGTAATTCTGGTGCCAGTCAGGTCCTTAACAAGTTTCTATTTCCTTCAGTAAGTGAAACATTGCACAATACATAGCTCTGAGACAAGAAATTAACAGTTCTTTTCTCCTTTGCAGTAAATTGGAACTATTTTCTCTCAGCCTGTTTGAACTCAGTTTCACTGAGTTGACTTAGGGAGTGAACCAAAACCCATTTGTGTCATCAGGGCTAAGATTTGCATCTCTTCACTTTGGACAGGGAGAAGTCAGACGCCTCATCTGAGCTCCTTACCCCAGGCTCCCGTCAGAGTCAATGGAGGGAAGCCTTCTGAGGCAGATCCATCCTATTTATCTCAGGATACATGAATCACCTTAAGAGGAACTTGTTGCTCTTCTCTGACTATAAACTGAGCTGTAGGGTGACAGATTCAGGTTTAAGCAACTTGCTTGCAGTTATTTAACTTAGGGCACACGCATTTCACCCTGGGAAGCTTGTATTTTATTTCTCCAAGCTGCAGACCTGATTTTATATACCTCCAGCAGCTCCAAATAACCCTTGCAAGGCACTTCAAACATGGGAACTCTGCTCTTGTCTTTATATTGAAATGGTTTGCTATCAAAATCACAACTGTTTGCAAGTAAAACCTCTTCTAGACATGAGAATTAAACTTGATTTTTGTCTTTGCCTACCTTCACTTTGTTTTTCCCATTCATTCACCCTTCTGTATGTGATCTCCTACTTTCTCCCACTTCAGTGTGTTTGGGCAAGCTGTTGCATGTGCTGATGGCCCAGCAGGCTGCCTTCTCCTTGGAATAAGCAAAGAAGGGATTTAAACTCTCTTTCCCATGGTGAGGGCACTGCTGGTTATCTTTCCTTTCCCCAGCTGCCAGCTTCCACACAACTTGTCAGGACATCACATCTCTGAGACTTCTCTCCTCTCAGTCTAATGTGCTCGAAATTAGACAATGTGTTTGAAAATTAGTCGAAGGAGGAAGAAGAGTTGAATTTACTGTTGGGCAGGATATATTCCCTCAAAATTAGACTGATCATACCCTTCCTTACCACTGCAAAATCTGGATAAAGTTCTGATATTGATGTACTTACAGAGGCAAGACATACCTTACGTTTTGGTACAATTCCTCTTGTTTTGGTGTAATCCCTCTCTTTGAGGAATATAGAAGATGCACTGACATATTTAAGCTAAACCACAAAAAACACAATCATTTTTTCTGGGTATACTGGCAAAATTACTCTCAAAAGTTTCAGCTTCCTCCTCAGCCTTATTCCGTAGGACAGATATCTTGACATATTTACTTTTTACCCACTGGGCTTGCTTTTCTTTTTTTCCTCCCTGGGAATGCCTCAGTTTGTTATGCCCTGAAACACAAAGCATTAACAGCCTTTTAGAGAGTGCCAACACATGGTGGAGGTAGCTACCTGCTCTGTTTTCCATAAAACGGGTGTTAATAGGCTCTAGAGGGGTCCCTCAGTAAAGACACGGAGGAGTTCAAGCATTTATTGACTGGTTTGTCTCTCGTAGAAATATTCCAAGTGGAACACAGGAGATGTAGAGAAAAGCCACACAAATGAGAAGCTACTAATGAAGTGTTTTTTACAGTTGGGGTTCAATGTGTGAGCTTGTAAAAGGTGATTAACTACTATTGTGTTTTCATCTAACTGGTTTGATAATTTGTTGGTTAAATGGCTCAGCTGAGAAACCAGTGAGTGTCCTTGGAAACACGCTGGTGCAAGAGTTAAAGCCTCAAATCCACAAAGAGGGGGCAGGTTTATGTTGTGGATCCATGGTACACTTCTCTTTTAATAGGTGAAAGAAAGAAGTGTCTGAAAAGTCATATTTTGTTCTTACAGTTTTCTCTTTGAGCCTATTCCAGTCACTAAAATTGAAATCTTCTTTAATTTCTCTTTTTCATAATAAAGGCAATTAAGTTGCCTTTAAGATGATTCTCTTATTTTTCTTCTTTAATTCTTTAATATTTCTTTTTCTCATTTGCTTTCCTTCTCTCCGTGTCTCTCTCTTTTTCTTCCACCTCCATTTACAGACTCTATTTAGAAGAGAATATTCCGGGCTGGATTAACAATTAACTCAAAACAGTTAACTATCACATCAGTGCAGCAACAATGCAATAGAGCAGGCTTGAACAAAGCAGGCTGGAAAAACTGCAAACCTCACTTTTCAGAAGAATTACTGTAAATCTGAGGTAGGTGATGGACAGAAGATGTAGGACTTTATCATTCTTTTATGCCCCATTTTTCTAAATCTTCTCTTGTTCCCRCTTCTGGATTCAAATCTTGCTACTTTAAGATTGTAAAACCTGCTGTCTAACATAAGAATTGGGAATTTTGGGGCTTTACTACACACGTATCTCTCTGAGCCAAGAGATTCCTGCAAATCCTACTGATTTTAGTCTGATGATTGTCTTGACTGTCAGTAAAGCTGAGTCAGATCTTGGTGGTAAACACGCATTGAGTTAATTTAGTCATGAACAACAAATCTCTTTCTCAGACATTCCAAAAAGGACTCTGCAGATGGATGGGCTGCAACAAACCCATCTCTAACAAACTGAACAGACCAAACTCTTAAAAGATGGGCTGACTGAAAATTCTGATTCAAGACATAACAGCGAAAACTTGGGGGGTCTCTGCAGAAAAAAAACCTAGCAAAACCAACCCTCCCATGATAATTTGACTCTGAAAATGCCTGTGAGGCCCTGTTGGGGGTTGAAGCTTTTGTTTTTTATGTCTYCCTCCAGCAGGATTAGGATTTTCCAGTCACACTGAATCTCTCATGGTGCTCTAAGATGCAGGACCCCAGGACACACCCACTGCCCCTTATTTTGAGAGAAGATCCTCTGTTCCACAGGTCATACAGACCACAAAGGCAGACGAAATCCCATCAGGCACTACCACAGTGTTTCTCAGTTGAAATAAAGCGATTTACATCCAGCTTTTGACTAATAGTCTAAATTATTAACTTCATTTTTTTTCCATTTTCCAGTCGATTCTACTTAGAAAAGAAAAATCCCTGGAAAAATTACACAGCTGTAGACAATGCTAAACATGTCAATTCCCTTTTTAAGATGCATTTCATAAAAACAGGAGGTGATTCCCCAATTTAGAGGAAACAGATTCACAGTCACAATTTAAGTTTTATTGTCCCCTTTTTCTCCACCAAAGGAAAATGAAGTTAAAAATCAAAACAACAAAATAATTGACCTATTTCGTTTGTGATGGATTTCTGAAAGGCTGTAGTTCAACATCCAACTCAAAGAAGGAAGAACTTCAACATTTTATCAAGRTGACCAAGGTCTTGTCCAGTTTGGTTTAGATATCTCTAAAGGTGAAGTTCCACCACCTGATAATTCTCTCTATTTTTAATTTTTTTTTAAATATCTAACTATGATTGCATTTATTGCAATGTTAGCTTTCTGCCTTGTCTTTGTGCATCTCAGATGACAGTCTGGTTCTACCACCTCTACAAACTCTCACTAGTAGGCTGAAGACAGCAATTAGGTTGCCCCTCTCCCTTCCCTTCTCAAGGTGGAACAGACCTAATCCCTTCAGCCTTCCACAAAATGTGCTTCACTCCCCAACTCCCTTAAATGCCTCCACTGGACACACTCCAGTTTCACAATGAAGGGCTTCCCACAAGCAAACATAGGGGAATGATCACTTCATTCAATCTGCTGTTCCATTTTTCTTAATGTACCCAGTAAAAAGTCAGCCTCCATCGCTGTAAGGCTGCACTGCTCACTCATCTTTGGCTTGTTGTTCTTCAAGCATCCCTTGGCACAGAACTGCCACAAAGTCATTAAATCCACAGCCTACGAAATGTCATGAAATCTCTGTCCTGAGTGYAGACTTTGGAGTGTGTGTTTGTTTAATTTCTGGAAGTCCTTGTCAGCTCATCCCTCCAGCTTAATTCCTTCTCTGTGTCAGTCCTGTTCTCCAGGAGAGAGAGGAGCTGGGCCTGTTTAGTCTGGAGAAGAGAAGACTGAGAGGGAATCTCATTAATGCTTGTGAATATCTCCAAGTTGGGTGCCAAGAGGATGGTGCCAGACTCTTTTCAGTGGTGCYCAGCSACAGAACGAGGAGCAGTGGCCATAAACTAAAACACAAGAAGTTCCACCTCAACATGAAGAAGAAATTCTTTATGTTGATGGTGGCAGAGCACTGGCACAGCTGCCCATAGAGGTCGTGGAGTTCCCTCTCTGGAGACATTCYAAACMCACCTGGACGTGTTCCTGTGTCACCCGCTCCAGGGGACCCTGCCTTGCCAGGGGGCTTSGACTGGATGATCTGCAGAGGTGCCTTCCAACCCTAAAAATTCTGTGATCCTGTGATCTGRGTATGGATTCTCCACACTGAATTATCACACCCTTTTCTGGTGTACAATAATTGAAAAATATATCAAGAATAAAAAGGACCCCAGAGAAAAAGAAAAACGCAAACACACTTTTATGTATCTTGAAGCACAGAGAAAATGAGTCAAACTGTGAGACAACTGAGCCAGCAAAGGCATAACAAGATTGACTGTAAGCTAAAGACAGACAAATGGAAATCAAAAAACAGTCATGACTTTTGAGCACTGAGTTAAACAACCAGGACAACTCATGGAGCTTTCAGTTTTTGATGTCCTCAGATTAGGCCCAATTGTCTCTCGATGTGAACTAATTCAGCCAAATACAAATTACTGGTATTGACACAGGGAAAAGTAGCTGAAATGCAATGGGCTGTAGGATGCAGGAGGAGAAACTGAATTATCTAATGGACTCTTCCAGGTTAAAGCTTTTGAATTTATGAATAATGTCTGGGACAAATCTGTTGCTGAAATAATACAGATGCCTATAATGACCCCTGCTCATTCTGTTGTGTAGTTGCTTTTCTTGCCAAATGCAACCACTTAATGTTTCCAGAAAAATGGGCACTGAGGTACACGTAATTCCAGGAATTTTTTGTTCCACCAAGACTGATAATATAAATAGTGCATSAAATTCTATAAGAGAGATGTGGACACATGCAGGGTAGATAGACAAACTTCATGCTTACACTTTATATAGAGCTTTGTTTCCTATACGCACGTATAAGTTGCTCTAGAGGGCTGGAGCCCCTCTGCTCTTGAGGCTGGGAGTGTTCACCTGGGGAAGRAAAGGCTCCAGAGAGATCTTAGAGCCTCTTCCAGTGCCTAAAAGGGCTCCAAGAAAGCTGGAGGGGGGCTTTGGACAAGGGCCTGGAACGACAGGACAAAGCAAAATGATTTTAAACCAAAGGAGGGCAGATTTAGATTAGATATTGGGAAGAAATTCTTCCCTGTGAGGATGCTGAGGYCCTGGAACAGRTTGTCCAGAGAAGCTGTGGCTGCTCCATCCYTGGAAGTGTCCAAGGCCAGGTTGGACAGGGCTTGGAGCAACCTGGGATAGTGGAAGGTGTCCCTGCCCACGGCARAGGGGTGGAAYGGGAAAAGCTTTAAGATCCCTTTCAACCCAAACCATTCTAGGACTCTATGATTGACCAGACAGCAACCTATAGTGAATTTTCACATCCAGCCCAATATTTGGTGTTTTACCTGAAGAGTAGTTGTACAGGAATGAAAACAATCTATTTTTAAAGTTCCTGGACTATTCCACCTTGCCCCTTTGCGGTGCAAATGGTTTTTCTTAAACCTCATCTACATGAAGTGTTGTTTCTATTGCAAAAAAAAAAAAAGATTCAAAACAACAAAAAAAAATCCACCTACTTTTGCAGCTTTGCATTGTTCTATTTTTGGCCTGAAATCCTTCCTAGCAGAAACCCAAGAATTTCACCCAATATTGCCACAGAGCCTTCAGATTTTTCAGAACAGTAGTACTGCCCTGGTATTGTGCTCTAGAAGAGAAACACAGTACCCCCAAAAAACAGAAGAACCTGCCACTTGTGTCTTGTGCTTTTGTGAGGGTTACAAGCTTCCTTGCAAATATAATGAAATAGGCACRTTAATTCCTGCTTTCATAGGAATTAATTAAAAAAGAATTTCCTGAAACATGCACTGCCACCAGACAATCAAGAGTGAGAAAGGGAGAGAGAAGGGAAGAGAGGAAAAGCTGGCTCCATGCAGGGCCTTTTTGCTTACAGCTATGAGACAGTGCTGCACTTTCTCCTAATAACCTTGACCTGCTTTTCCTGGCTCAGCAGTAGCATCTGTGTCACATCGGCTTAGCATCTGTTTATCAATCCAACAGCACAAACCTGACTCCTGCTCCTATTCTCTCTACTGCTCACCATATTAAAATGACTGAATTAAACCGGCAGAATTCAAGGAAAAGGAGACTCAGAGACGAGAACAGCTCTGCAAAAAGAAAAGAAAAGGTGAAAAAAAACTAACRGGGGAGAGGAAAGCCAAATGTAGGAGCTCCATTTATTTTATTTATTAATTTATTTAATCTCAATGCATTTAAAGGAGAAATTTGGAATGAATAATCACTGCTAAAATCTCTTGCGCAGCTTTCAAAACAGAGGAGGCAGGAATCATCTCAGGCTTTCTCAASAGAAGACATGGTGAGTACAACGAGGTAATAAATTACAATTTGCYTGCAGTCTCTGCCTCCAGGTGGAAGGCAAAACACCAGCGAACAGGATTTAGTGCAGATCTTTAATAAACAGGGTGAAAGCTTTTGGGGACTCCCCAGTCTTGTCCCTGGGGTTTACTTTGCCCCCTTTGGTACCACCGCTATGCTCTTTCCAGTTCTGAGATAGAACCACAGAATCACAAAATATCCTGAATTGGAAGGGACTGACAAGGATCATGAGTCCCACTCCTGAATCCCAGGAATCACATCATATRTGCCTGAGAGTGTTGTCCAAACACTTCTTGARCTCTGGCAGCCTTRGGGCTGTGACCATTCCCTGGGGAGCCTGTTCTGTGCCTGACCACCCTCTGGGGGAAGAACATGTTGCCAACATCCAACCTAAACCTCCCCTGACMCAGCTCCAGCCGTTCCCTTGGGTCCTATTGCTGGCCATCAGAGAGAAGAGAAGGCACAYGAAGCCTCAGTTAAAACCGAGGCATCAATCAGTGTAATATTATTATTTATTGTTTATCATTGCCGTGCTCGGATCCGAGTGAAACCAGAGCCCCACTGTGCTGTGCATGCACAATGTAGTGTTTATCTTCCAATCCCCCACCTGCACAGAAACTAAGGCAACAGGAAAAGGAAGGGGAAAAAAAGAACTGGAGAAATTCTCTCATCTGCTGGAAACAGCTTCATGAGTCTGGGGTATTGCAGGCTTGAGCAAAGGTCTCGTGAGTACCCAGTGTTTAAAGCATAAAACAGAATAGTAAACCAGACATACATCAAATTAATAAAAACACACACAGTTGTCCATATCAGCACAAATAGCCACAGCTTTGCAGTTATGTCTCCTACATAAAAACAATTTTTTTTCTAGTAGCACAGAGATCACTGACTTCATTAATGTTGCACTGGAAAATGTTTTGGGTACTGTTTTGGACAGGAATTACACCAAGAGACACACTGTACCATCCTAAATTATTCTCTGGAGATCTCCCATATTTTACTTCCCTGAGAACTCTAAGATCAGAACCTRACACTGGTGTGGCTGGATGCCAGTGGCATGTCAGAGGTCCTTTTACAATTACATTTATACACATTTATTCTTTCTTCAAATGCATTAATGGAAACTTTGGACTACATCTACAAGATAAGCTGAGCTGCTCCACCAGAGTTTGTCCCTACATCCATGGTTTGCTGATTGTAAATAAAATATAAAAGTAAAAGAGATGGAAAGAAGAGATTTATTGCAATTATACAAACTCCCAGCTATCAAAACCATATGACTAGATCTCAGTGTGAGGTAAATACATGATTTACAGGCTAATTCACTGCTCAGGCCACCTCCAGTGAACTTAGATTAGTCAAGAGATGAGTTTGAAAGAGAAAACATGTGTAAACAATTGTTGAACCTCCGAAGGTTTCCAAACCAGTCCAAAAGGAYTCTTTCACAGGGAAGCAAAGGATAACATGATTTGGATCTGTGAAGGAGCAGACAGCCAATGCCAACTTTTATCCAAATTACAGTTATTCCACAGTTCTTCCTAATGTAAGAGTGTACCTGCACATGCTACAAACTCGAAATATGAGCCCTTTTGCCTTTTTGTTTTTAACAGCTTTTCACTGTCTCCATATAACTTCATCTTTTGTCTTAGAGCCATGCCAGAAACTCCTAGTAAAGCACACCCAATGTCATCGAGTTTCTAGGATTTCACCTGTATTTCACACAGGAACGCTTTAGTGCCCCAGGGTTACTCAGAATCTTTCCCTAGCTCGTTTTTGCAAAGGCTGGGCTTGATTCGCATCAGTAGCTGTCCAGACTTCACTTCAGGATTCTTCATGCCTCAGGCTGAAGACAGAAACAGCAGGAGGTGAACAACAGGTTGGGTTTGAGATCTGGCGTTTGTGGAAGCCTGGGTTCCATCACTACGGGATCACATTTGTATATAAAACAGGATACAGTTTTAGGAAGATGATAAGTGATGTCAGGAGTAGAGCTAACTTTTATCCTCATGGCCTTTTGGAGCAGCCAAAATGTAGTTAAAGCAAGAGTAACATAYGCAGGAAGAAGATGTGAAAAAGACTGACCTGAGTTATATCGAACTTTATTCCACTGTTAAGAAACTCAAGTGTTTGGACAAAGTGCATGACAGTATAAAGAGCCAGACTTTATATTTTTACTTAATATCTGCAGGGGAATCTGAGTAAGCTGCCAACAGCTCCCACTGATTGCAGCACTGCAGTATACCTGAAATTCAGGAGGATAGTTGTCATAAATTAAACTCTCTTGCACTAAAGTCTCATTATATCTCTTGTATATTAAAATTTCTTTTATGACCTGTGTTTAGGAAGGAGCAAGTAAACAAGGGCAGGCATTATGGGTGCATAACAGTGGCTTTCTTACTGAAGACAGTCCAACGGGGAAGTGCATAAGGATATGTGGTTCACACAACAGCCCCAAATGTGTCACCTGCCCATTACTCCTCACCTCCAACRATATCTTATAGAATTCTTAATAATTTTCATTATTATTATTAATTRTAATTCTTATATCTGTTTTAATAAAGAGGCAGTAAGAGGAGAAAAATAAGAAAAATATCATCTCTACATGCCGGTCATGTAAAATATGCCCAAATCAAGTCAAATTCAGCAAATACTGATTGAGCTGCCAGACAAACTGAAGAATAAGAATGATCAGGTACCGGGTTTGAGCTGTGATTGCCATGTGGGAGGACAGTGGCCAGGGGAAGAAGCAGAGATATAGTCATGGGGTCATGTGGGAGGTGGGACCCTGGCCTTGGAGATATAGGGGTGCAGGGTATGGGCTTCATCAGTTCTGTTCCATTTGGAATAGTTTTGGCTTGGTATTTCTGAAAGTTTAGAAATTCAGGATCTCACCTGACTATTGATCATGCCAACATGTTATGGCTGGGTATGTTTGTCTGCCCTCTTATGCAGTCTGGCTGAAGTATTTGAGAAAGCAGGAGATGTCACAGATCAGTGACTCAAGCAGTCTGAGTTACTTCCTGAGCAGCTATCCATACTGAAAAAAAAATAAATAACAGAAGGAAATATCTTTTTAATGGGAGGCTTCAATTTGGGAGACATATGCAACCAGCAGTAAACTTCTCTTCAAATTTAAGAAAAATATAAAGATGAATTAATTATGGGCTGGCAGTTGGTAGTAGCCTAGGGACCAACTGTTATTATTAGATTGCACTCCATACAGAGAGAGGACAGGACAAACCAGTAATAAATACACTTGGCTTTCCAAAGTAATTCATTTCTCAAAACTGGGAAATTATAAAGAGATTTAAAAGGTAGGGGGAAAAAAATGCAGAAAATGAGAATGAATATTGGGATATTTTAAGAGGAGCTTACGAAGCTGTGAGACCAACTTGTGTAAAAGTAGAACTTTGTTCAAAGGCAAAGGAAATGCACTAATTAGAAATAAGAATGCAACATGTGACAACGGGAAAGAAAGAGACCCGAACACACACAGCAATATAAATTAAACATTATATAGTGTAGAAAATTGATAAGGGAAGCTAAAGACATCAAAGAAAATCCCATGGTTAGTAGGATTAATGACAATGAACTTAATTTTTAGGAATAATTAGGAACAAACTAAATCCTACAAATAGCATAAGACCATTTAGTAATGGAAACTGCAAAACTGTTTAAACCCTACAGTGTAGGGTCAGGTCTCCATACGTTTCTGTTTATCTAATAAGGCTTGAACAATTTGCATCCTCAAAGAATTTATACACTGAGGAATGCTCTATATCCTGTAATTTTAAAAGTCATTATTAAATTAGTCTTGTGGCAACTTTTCTAGTATTTTTTCTAGGGTCAACTTCAAAGTAATCGGTCTATCCTTCTTGTCAGTTCATTTATCTCTGTTTTTAAATATACTGATATGACACCAGCATATTTTCCTTTTCTAGAATTTCTTTGTTATGCCAAGATTGTTAAAAATTACTATCAGTGATTGACTGTGTGATTCASTGATGAGATTACAAGATCATTTGATAGACTGTAGGTAACCCAATATTTCTGAAGGCATTTAAAATTGCTACCACATATTCTAACACTCACCCAAACCAAAGCTCACTAGGAACTTTAAGGAAATTCCATAACAAGAAAACAAGCATTCAATGGAGCAAAGAAAGGACAATAAATATTAAAAACATAGACTTCATAGAGGAACAAGAACTGAATAAAAGCTGTTTCAGATTAATTTCATGCGTAACAGAATTGGTTACTCAACAATTCCATGGTCTGGAAATAAATATAAAATTAATGCTGTTAAAATATATTAAAATCAACATAAAAAGGCATAGAATGACAAGGCTAAGCAACTAGACAGAGTACCCTAAATATCTCAATAAACCAGSTTAAAAACCCCTGTATATTTTAATATGGTTGCTAGATTTGTTCATTCCCTGTTAGACATTCTAGGATGTTATTGCTGAATGCAGTGAAATATGTAGTGTTTTGTAGTTACAYGGGTTTTCTAAGCTAGAAGGGACCATTACATGAGTTATACCCTGTTATACATGAGTCTGACCAGATATTTTGCAGCCTGTGGCCCAAAACATGTTGCTATCCTTGCTAAGAGGAACATGAGTGTACCATTCAAGAAATCTAAAACTGATCTTTGAATGCTAAACAAACAAATTAATCAGACTCTCATTAATGAAGATTAAATGACTCCAAAAAAAGCGCTTCTTTTCTACCTCTGTTAACAAGGACAACTGCCAGCTCTCCAACTCTGTCTATAGGATGGCCTAGCCCCAGGTATTATAAACTATAATGGAAATTATTGCAGTGTTTCRCAACAGTTTTTTATCAAATGGTTCTTGAATCAAATCAAAACCTTTTGCACAATCCAAGCATATATTCTTTTACTAAGAGTGCTAAAATAGAATCCTACCTAAGTAGTTTACTCCTGGTTTTTTAGTTACACTTCAGTTCAATCCAACAAAATTTTAGGTCATTTTTTAAACTTTCCCATCAGCAACCACATTCCCCATATGGTCTACTGGACATCGACATCACTTGACTTTCACCTTAGGGAGACACAGCCACCAACACACTCACACACACAAAAAGAGAACCATTTATGAAAATGAAAGACACAGACCACTGGTCTTGCATTGTTTTCTGAACTGGAATCACCGTGGCTTTTTCAGGTAGCACAATAAGTAAAACATGAACTTCCAACGATAGGTTCAGAGTTCAGAACACTGCTTTTTCCAGTCTGAAATTTGTCTGGTCCAAGAACAGGATAGTTATAAAACCTTTTTTTCTGGCTCCTTTTTTGAATAGTCTCAAATGTCTCGTGTCAGCAAGGACCTGACCTATTCATGGCCTAAATTGGAGTATCCCCAAAGCWACCCTAATTTGCCCCATCATGCTTGTACAACAAGGACCTTGTTCTAGTGACAGGGAAAGTGTGGCTTGAAGGAATGTCCCAGATTGTATTATTTTACTTATGCTCTTGACAGCGAAGAGTGGCTTACCCAGGAACTGCTAAGCTGGCTCTTCACCATCTGGAACTTACCCGCACAGAAGAAATTCCCAAGGGGATGGTTAAACTGGTTTTCCAACTGAAAAACAGCCTCAGCAAAGACCAACATCTGGCCAAAGTATCCTGTCAGGGACCTATGCTCACTATGCATAATAAACGTGGCTCACTATTATTCTTGGTTTATATTTTTCTGTCACTAGAGATCATAGGAGGGGAAAAAGCAGCAGATAGAGAGGAGAAAGGAAGACAGAAATAATGAAACATTTCATCATTTGAATGAAACAGCCCAGTATTTTCAGAAATCGTAAATTTAAAATGGCAKAAACTTAATCAGAACACACAACASCAGCATTTTCTAAAAGACCTGGGAGTTTGTTCTAGAGCCATGAGTTAATGTTCGTGCTGCTGTTGTGTCATCTCTCACGGGCAAACTGCAGCACACCACAAATGTGAATTGTTCTTAGATTTTTCATGGCTGAGACTCTTTAGTTCCAGACAGAACTGAACAAATCTCTTCACATTTTCCTGCATTTCCAATCATCCATTCTCATCTGCTGGAAAGAACACCTTACCTTGAAAAGCTTTTGGAGAACCATTCAGCCTTCATCATCTTACTTTCAATTCATAAGTAGCAGTGGCTGAAAAATCCCATTATTTCTTAAATTTTTGTTCTCCCCAGCTCCACCTGGCCTAGAACAGACAGGGTTTATCATACTTGGAGTCTGCAGTACTTGTGGATCAGTGCACAGAGAAATCCAGCTTGAGTATATTATACTTTATGTTTATCTCCAACCAATTTAGCATTTCTAACACAAATAAGAGTTTAGGGGAGCTACTTATACACCCCCAAGCTCTAGGCAAGCATCTTTCCTACCCTATTTCTTTATGTGGAAAGATCTGTTTGTTTAAATAATTTCCTCTTCAGTGTCTTTCCAATCTCCTTTTGATTAACAATTTCTAATTTATTATGACCTTCCCATGAAAGAAATTTTCCAGCTCTTTTCCCATCAGCTCAGCTATCTCTCATCGTTGTTCATCAGGAATAGATTTATCATCTCCAAACCTTAATTCTAGATTTACTKTGCCCATCATTTATTTTTCCTGTGTGTTTTCTGACACCTTCCCAGCCCTCCAGTGTTCTCAGCCATTCTCCACACCTTTGGTTAGCACAAGGCTTCCACCACCTCATTCCTTGTCCATGAACCTGCTGCACTGCTTTTCCCCAGTCCTTCTACCTGAATCCCTTAAATCTGTCTTAAATTGTAGTATTTCTACAGTGTAATACAAGAAAAGTGAAAAATCCTATATAAGTATCACCTTCTGTAGCTTGAGCTTGATTCCAACAACATTACCAGTCTTCCAACACTCCCTCAACAAAGTTCCCTTCATTTTTTCATCAGTCTTTTCTTTATGAAAAATTCTGACATGTCTCTAATGTCCTTTACTATCTGTATCTTCTATTATTTATTCAGTACGACTCCATAAAATTGAGCAATTTTTTTTTTGCAATTATTGCAAAATATATTTGCTGTTTCTAACATGAGAATGTGTACAAAAATAGGGTTTTTCCCTTTTTGTTCTCCTAACCACCTCATACTTGGGCAATACTCGGGCTTTTGTTTTTCCTCTAATGGGGTATTTATTCCTCTGAGACACTGGTCAGCCAGGAGAATATTTATGTGGTAATAAAAAACTTTAACAGAGGGATGTTTGGATCTAATAGTCTCAGGTATTTCAACACATCTTTGCTTGTCATGTGTCATGCTGAATTACATCGTGGCCTGCATGTGCAGCAACCCATAATGTAACCCGTGTAATACAGTTTGAAATGTAATGTAGTGGGAAGGGGGCTTAAAGGGAAAAGCCACACTTTCGTGCTGGATAAAAGCTGGGGATGCAGAAGGAAAGCAACCTCAGATTGTTGGGGAACTGAGGAAAAATTAAATGATWGCTCAGCAACAAGCACCCAAAGAAATCTGCAATAATAGATTAAATGATACCTGTAACACATTACATCAATATTAATAACTTCCATTAATATTTTTCCATTTTACAGCACGGATCATTTTTTGTCTGAGTCATCCAACGACTACTAAATGTTAATTCATGCCTGGCAAATTCTAAGTGGTTTATAATTAAATACAAATGAAGATAGGTAAATAAACCTTCACAGAGGATAAATGACTGGCTGGGACACAGGGGCAGAGCCACGGAGAGAAACCAGGTGTCCTGATTCTCAGGACTGAGCTTTAGCCCTTTGGTAACATCTTTTGCCTCCAATCATGCAGTTATACTGATATACCCTGGCTTCAGGAAAGATTTGCTTCTTTGCTGAATAGTCTGCATGTATCAGGGAGGAAAACCAAGAAAGGCTACAACAGATTTCCATTTGAGGTAAAGGAATTTAAAAGTCCTTCTGCTCTTACAGAGGATCTGATTCTCTAGGGAAATGATGCTATTTGCTTAGATGAGGGGGCAGCAGGGGAAGGAAAAAAGGAAAAAAACCTGCTTTTTTCTGGCAGAAATGGTGAAATTTCACCCTTCAGCGATTTGGTGAAAGCTGATAGCTGTGGACACTTCTCAGCCTGGGTAGCACAGCAAAAGGCTGCACCATGCGAACTGGCAGATGCAAAGAGAGAGAGAAAAAAAATCAAATTACACCTTAAAACTGTTGGCCAGGCTGGCCAGCTCGGGGAATCTGCTCTGCCATCCTCCCTGCTTGCACAGGGCTGGTGTAAACTGGGAGAGGAGAGAACTGAGCTCGTTTTTGCCAGCTGGGAATCCAGCACATGATAAAGCAGATCACTGTGAACCACTGGTACTAGGGGAAGATGTTCAATTTACCTGGATCAGGTGCAGTCCTTGCTCCCTGTCTGAAACAAGAACAGGAATCACATCACAGGRCAGGCCAGCAAAGTCCAGCACATCCTTAGAGCTGCAAATAGAAGCAAGGCCATGAAACAGCTTTGGAAATAAAGGAAATACAAGCCAAGCCACAAAGCATCATGGTGGAAAATCCTAAGAAAGGACAAAATGTGCTTGCTTTATTTTGCACAAATCAACACTGCAAAATAAGTTCAATTTTAAGACTGGAAAAAAGTTACATTGCGTTTAGATCAAGTCTTCAAGTCAACAATCCCTATTGACCATGCTTCTTTTCCTTTTAAATTCATGATGAATTAAAAGATTAACATTGTTACCATTTAATTATTACATCACAATTACTATAGAATGCAATACACTCTCTTCAAAGCAGAGCATGCAATTTGAATTGCTAATATAAAATTAAAATTAACATTGCAACTTATCRTTATTATTATTATTATTACTATTATTATCATTATAAGAATTATTAAATTTCAAATTAAATCTCAGGATTGTCTCGCTTTGAAACAAGAAAAAATTCCAAGAGTTCTTCCTTGCAGGATGGAAAAGCAGGTGCCTATTTTTGGAGAGTCCATACCTTAAACAAATACAACTGTATCAGAAAAGTGGTAACCATTTCCAAAATCATCAACAGCTGGTCTGGGGAGGACAAGCTTAAGTTTAGGAAGACCAGTTTTGCCCCTTGTTTCTCTCCATTGACTAAAAGGGGATGGAGGAAACTGGTTCCAACACTCATGGATCTGTTCAGTCACTCACTCACAGGCATCCTGTGCCRTCTGAGCCCCCATGGGTTTCCCCCCTGGCCTCCAGCTGCCACTCCAGAAGGCTTCTGGTTGCCATCAGTCCCATGTCATTTCTGTCAGTGCCGTGCACATGTCTTGGATATCCAGAAGTGCCTCCAATGGCATGAGAAGCCTGTGTTAAGGCAACTGAAGTCTAATGCGATTCAGCTTCRGATTTAGACAAAGCTCCGGATTCAGTTATTAAACACAGGCTTCTGGTGACGTTTGGGATGCTCCAACATTCCTGAGACATCTGCACAACACTGGCAGATGTGGCAGAAGCCTTACAGGAGACCCACAAGGTCTGGAGCAGGAACTGGAGGCCAAATGGAAAAACTTACAGTGCCAGAAGTGGCACAATGTGTGTAGGGAATTTAATCTTTTCTCAAGTCAATAAAGCCAACGGTCCACTTGACTGTCCAGATGATCAGATCACAGAATCAAAAAATAATTAGRGTTGGATGGAACATCTGGAGATCATCCAGTCCAACCTACCTGCCAAGGTAGGGTCACCTAAAGCAAGTTACGTGGGAACACATCCAGGTGGGTTTTGAATGTCTCCAGAGAGGGAGAATTCACAACCTCCCTGGGCAGATGGAGGTGTCTGCTCCAAGGTGAGACTGTTACCTGCCCCAGCTCTGTTGGCTGTATTGATAAGATCTCCCTTGACTTAATGGGAACATCAATTCCCAGCTCATGTAAAGGCACTGCCTTTACAGATGCAGTTCTGAAGCGGAACTGTAGCTCAGTGTTTGCTGGATGAATCTCCCCTCCAAAATTTAGGAGTGARCATCTCTGTTTTACTAAGGAACAGATTTTTCTGCAGAAGGTTTGATTTTAAAGTCCCCACTATTTCCACTGGTGTCTCAGGCAGTCATACATAAGTAACATGGAAAGGGATGACTTTTGTTCAGCTCAGAGATGGACTTCTCCTTAAGAGCTCTGTTGCAGGTTCATAGAATCATAGAATCATGGAAAGGCTTGAGTTGGAAGGGACCTTAAAAYTCACCTACTTCCAAACCCCTGTTGTGGGCAGGGACACCTTCCACTAGACTAGATTGCTCCAAGCCCCRTCCAGCATGGCTTTGGACACTTCCAGGGATGGGGCTTCTCTGGGCAACTTGTGCCAGGGACTTACCACCCTCACAGCCAAGAATTTCTTCCTAATATCCAATCTAAACCTAGTCTCACTCACTTTAAATCCCTTCTCCCTTGTCCTGTCACTCCAGGCCCTCTCCATCTTTCYTGTTGTTTCCCTTCAGGTACTGGGAGGTCACAATTAGGTCACCCCAAAGCCTTCTCTTCTCCAGGCTGAACAATCCCAATTCTCTCAGCCTCACCTCRCAGCAGAGATGTTCCATCCCTCTGATCACCTTTGTGACCCTCCTCTATACTCACTCCAACATCTCCATGTCCTTTCTGTGTTGGGCACCCCAGAGCTGGATGCAGGGGTCTCACAAAAGCAGAGGAGAGGGGCAAATCTGYGCCTTTAGAGCTCAGCAGAGCTCTCTTCTCTCGTGGATTCTGCATATCCCACTTTATGCTCCTGTAGTTAATGCTGTCACTTGAGTCCACAGGAGGCAGTTCTTCAGTGTATCTACAATAGGCTGAAGGTGTTGCTCTGAGAGAAGGGCTGAGAAGAATCCCACAGACATTCTCTGTAGCCTGGTAAAATGTTATTCTCCCCAGGACATAAGAAAATGTCACATTCTGCTGAACATCAGAGCCTTTCAAAGCTGTCTGCCTCTGCCCTTAATAGGCAGGATGTCTGCGTCTGTACCTCTGCAAGGAGTAAACTTGGGGCAGATTTGAGATTGATTTAACTTCCTCACAAAATCCTTAACCTTGCTGAAGCAATTTTTTTCAGATTTTTCGAGTTTCAGACCTGACAGGGTCTGTGGGCAGGTTGTGTCCRTGAGAAATTTGGTCTCAAGGAGCTGAGCTTCGGTGACACACATGGCAAACAACTCCTCCAAGACCTCACTCTGCACATATGTAGCCAATGAAATTTTAATATTGAATAAAGGAATCACTTTGAAATTCCATCTACACGGCCTTTTCCTTCCTTTACAGCATTTCAGGGGTAACACAATAGCCAAGTAATGCAATAATAACAAAAATAACTCTAACAAGCTATGCTTGATTCCACTGCAGCACAGCCTATAAGGGCAATCTTTTCTTTCTTTTAATAATGCTTTTATTGCACAAATTTAACAGAATTATGCCCTAATTATACTGGATTTTTTTTTTTTATTTGCCACTGGGAGGAAATATAGCAGATGAAGCTGTTTGAGAGTGCATGGTTCGTACAGCTGTATTAAATACTTCCAAGTGCTGTCTTTATGGTTGTTAACAAGTCAGGACCAGACACGCATGCATTTTCTGAGTGCCTTTGAGGATGGCATGGATTATATTCGTATTTTTATTAGAGCTGCTCAACTCATTCACTGAGAAATAACGTCTAACCGTGTTTTCAAATCTGGCATCTATAACTCAAAAAGAAACAGATTCCTAAAACCAGACAAATTGCATTGCGCAGAACAAGGGGTCTGAAAGTTAGTTGCTTCTCTCTAGTCTAGACCACTTCATTTGGAATCAACACATGAAAATAAGCAGTTCCTGAGGTGCTTTGTTTCTCCAGAGTAGACAAGCCACCAAATGGATTCTCAAAAGATCCCTATTACTTTCCATCAGTTTTAAAGACAGTCTGGGGTGACTATGTCTTGGAAACCTAATTTTTTTACATGAAAATTTGGATGAGATGAATCGTAAAAAAGAAAAAAACCCAAAGTTTAGTTCAACCTGAACAAATATTTAGCRGGCAGGATAAAGAAAAGCCAGTCAAGTCTCCCAGCCTGAGGTAGCTTCTGCACCTCCCTCCTCCCAGCCTACAGACTGAGTTGTTCATTCCTGTCCTGCTGCAATCAGTGCATGCATATTAACCCCACATAGATCACATTACAAGCTGGCAACATGGGRAATCTGCACTTGGAATCCCTCTGGCCTTGTGATATTTTGAGTGCCAAGTGTGAAACAGGTGCTTGATTTTCATAAAATTATGATCACACATGCGAGCCCACACCAAAGCAAGTWAAGCAAAGTTGTTATCCAAAACCAAAGACATCCAAAGTAACTGGTTTTCACATATAGGTTCTCAAAAGCCATAGCTTATATCATCAGCTCATGCCATTGGTGTAAATCCAGAGTAACTTAAATAGTTCCATTAAYAAAACAGGTGTTTGCTCTTCAACTGATGGCAAATCCAATAGTCCAAGTTCAGATTCCTGATTACTTATAAGTCTCAATACAGTTTTAAATGTTCAAATTTCCAAATGATGGCTCGGCAAGCAAATTTCATTGAAAAGATAATTTTGAGTTTTTTACTCTCTCTTTGGCTAGATTGTCCATCAACAGGACTTTGCACTTCATCATCCTTGGGAAATGGTTTTAACACCTCACTATCATTGCAGCACAAAACAATGTGGAAGAGATCCCAACAGGAACAAAATTCCATTTAGAAATTGTGCAGTGTTTTTTATATTCTTACTAGTCATGGCTGATGTAATAGAAGCAAGAGGTGGATAAGATCAGCTAGTTACTATCAGTTCTCAGGCTCCCAGTTTTGCTTGGGAATATTTTCCTTCTAGTTCATTGAAGAGTGTTCAGCTGTCAGGGAAAGCAAGGTAAGTGGAAATTCATAGAATCACAGAATCATTAAGATTAGAAAAGACCTCTAAGATCAGTGTGTCCAACCASTAAACCAGCACTGGCAGGTGCACCTCTAAATCCCTAGAAGGAAATTTAAAGTGACAAAGTTTTAAAAATCACAAGCATAAATCRTTTATTATGTTTGCAATGAGTGATATTTTCTTTATAGCTGGCAAATTACCAATAATGATCAACTTTTTTTTTTTTGAGAATTCATGAAGAAATGAGAAATTTCATGGAGACTAAGAAGAACCAGAGGTCCACTTGTCTAGACAAAAGAACAGAATAAAACCGTGCTGTGTGATATAAAAATGCTCATTGTTTCCTCGTACAGACCAGTCACATCAAGGAAGAAAGTTCTTTTGGTGCTGAATTTACTCTGGAAGGCTTTGACTTCAATTCCCATCTCTACCCTATAATTTCTGTGTGACTTGSTTAAAACTTTTATCTTCCCTGTATTTTTGATTTTTCATATTTATGGTGGGAAAAATAATAGCTCTTTTCCTCATGAGGTGTCATATTGTTCGCTATTGTTTGATAGATGTCTTCTGGGGATGTTTTAAGTAGAATCATTCATCTCTTGAGGCCAAAATGACCTCCCCAAGTCCCTCTTGGCCCAATTTTCTAAGCCTCTGTGATTGCTTTTTAGATGCTACAGCAATAGGGAGCGTGTGATGACCTAGACAGATACTTCTAAACGACTCAACCAACAGAGCATCAGTGGGTACCTCTGGGACACTCTCTCACAAATGATCTAACAGACGCTTAAGAAGTTTGTCTAGATATCCAACCTCATTTTGCTTTTGCTCAATTTCGTCTCATCGCYCCCAGTTACGAATCCGTGAGCCACCCTCAAGGATCCCCGTCCCTCCTCGCTGCGCTCATCCTTCAAACACTCACGGAATTGTGAACATCTTCCCACCACACAGTTGGGGACAGCAGGGACAGRCACCTCTTTGGAGCCCCCAAGCACTCAGGAAGAAAACACACTGCCTGCAGAGATGCCCATGTGGGTTGTCTATATTAGAGCAGCGAACACCTGAGGAGAAACCCACCTGGTGAGCGAGCTTGCTTTCATTAAAAAAAAAAAGAAAAAAACCACATCAAATGGTGTTTGCCTCACAATCTTAATTCAAGCACTTAATTAAAGCCAACAGAGGATTCTAAAGTGAGGAGAAAAATTAGAGCAACAACTTTTTAATTATGCTGTAGGCATTTTCTCTCTTCCTTATTCTTCCTCCAAAAATCAAACAACTCCTCCTCTAAACACACATTTAGACAAAGATGATAGCACAATATTATTATGGGATACAGCTTGCTTAGTGCTTAGCAAGCAAGTACTGGAAGCTGTCTGCACAAATCCATGACCTAAATAGCACAATCACCCCTTACCAGGGATCACTCCTTAGCCTCTCTTTCCCCAAATCGTGGGAACAGAGCAGAAGAAAGAAGGGACAGGAGGTAGAATAAACTGTGGCTCCTTCCAGGAATCTCTGCCAAGCAGAAAATCTTCCTAGTCATGCAGGGGCGTTATTCTTCCAGTGCTACAGAGAGTTCTTGACTACCTTCAGACAGTGGGAGAAACGAAGACTCTTGGCCTTCACCTCCTTCCTGTCCTCATCTCCTGGAACAACACAGCTCCTGTCAACAGCAAAGAGCTGTAACTGCATCACCCACTCTTGTTCTGCAGTATTAGTTGCATAACAAAAAGTTTTTCCTTTAAAGACAGCAGGTGATTTTCTATTACTTGGGATGGATGGAGTAACGTTCATGCAAACATGGACAAGCTTGGAAAGGTCCTACTCAAGTCTGATGAAAATAGTTTTATACAAGACCCATTGCAAAAGAAAAGGGATGTTCTTGTAGCGATGCCCCAACCCTGAAAGTCTTCAAGACCAGGTTGGATGGGGCTTGGAGCAACCTGGTCTGGTGAAAGGTGTCCTTGCCCATGGCAGGGGGCTGGAATGAGATGGTCTTGAAGGTCCCTTCAGCCCAAACCTTTCCATGATTTGGTGGTTCTATGTCTCAGTGGATCATGTCCACAGCCGCATAAAAACAGCCTTTTAAAGACCTGTGGTCTTACAAAAGTGAACCTTACACCAAACAGAAGAACTTAAGCATCATTTCTGTTCATCCACACAAAGTTCACATTCAAGCTTCAAACAACCTTCCTACCTAAACCCACCCTGTCAAGTGTTGCTGGAAAGACCGATTCCTCAACTGTTTTGTTTTTTTTTTCTTTTGGTCTAGAGGAAGAAAAATGCAACTGAAAGAACATTTTGAATATTTCTGCAGGTTGTCTACAGTCACAGCCGCAAAGACCTAAAAGCTGACCAGCCTAAGTCTTGCTAACGCTGGGGGAAGAGACAGTGTTTGGGATGCGGAAGTGGATYTAATGGGCGTTCACCTGAAAGAACATTGTCTTCATGCGAACAAGACCAGATGCCTCGTGGTTCAGGACAACAGGTTGAAGACATTCCTTGATTTCACTTTTCTTGTTTATGCTGAATTGTTAGACTGGTGTATTTACCTTTCTGAGCTTCTGCACTGAAGAAACCCCAGCTGTGACTCCCAGGGTGCAAATCCCATCACACATCAATGCAGCCGGGAGAAAAAAATGTGGAGAAAATTTTATAAAACTTGAAATGTTAAAAAGTGTAATAATAATGATCTTCACAGTCACGTGGGTCAAAGAGTTTTTTCCTTTTCTGATTTATTTTGCTTAATTTCTCTTAAAAGATAGGATAGCCCAACACAGCCCCAGTTGGAATCATTCATCTGTGCTCCWTAAGCCTCTTTGACATTTCACAGAACATTTCATTGCTCTGTTTTAGCTACTCACCTGTAATCATCTTGTCTCTCATGTATTATTATTTCCTATCTCATTTATTGAAATATCAAGAATGTGTCTAAGAAAAAAATGGATTAGGATTGCAGCATTTTGTTGTCTCTGGGTTACATTAATTTCTGAAAGATGAGGATAGAAAAAACAGGAAGGAGATGTAGAGGCAACATCAGTAAAACTTGTCCTAATAATGTGACCTTCCCTCCAAATGGTGAGATGGACAAGATACTACAAAATAAATACAAATAAATAATTTTTCTACAAGTCACCTAGAAGGTTTTAAATCTGAATTTTAAAAGAAAATACCAAAAAGAATCAAACAACCACGGTAAATATCCCATCTACCAGATAATTCAGAGGAGCAACACTTTCTCATCTCCAGATCTGTCACTTGAAAATGTCTGGCTGTGTAACATATTTTTGAACTTTCTTTCTTTATGTTTTTTACTGTGTTTTTGGAGGAGACTCGGGATCCAGGATTAATCGTTTTTTATCCTGTTACAATATGCTGTAAAGAGAGTGACTACATTGGTCTGATCCTGCAGCTTCAACACCTCGGACTGGCTATTAGCYGCTTTCTCACTCTCATTAGCATGGCAGGAAAGTGTCGGGAATGTACCCTCAACCGTTGCCTTTCTGGTTTGTAATCTTTGTCATAAAAATGACAAATATGAAGCATCCATCAAAATAACACCATAATTTACATTTTCAAATGTGAGAAATGTATCGAGAATAAGCAGACAGTACATAACGTCCAAGCCTGCCAAATGCCAAATGCCTCCTCAGAAATTTGAACAATTTCCTTTTTCTGTAATGTTAATATTAAAAATAATTTCTCGAGATGAAGCCGTGCCCAGAATTGATATATAAGATGGGGAGAATTTATATCTTGTGGCTGTGATTCACAAAATTATCTGAGAGTGATATAATTCTGTTCCCAGTCAAATCAGTGGTAAAAATCTCAGTCAGAAAAGGATAACACTGATTATTTTTGGAAACTTTCATTCAATGCTTTCAGTGTGCTCACTGACACACCAGCCCATTCAGCTGCTGTTTATGTGGGCCCAACTATTATCTGTCATTAATCATTAATGAATTTATTTGCTCAATATCTTGTGATCATGGAAGCACATACTTTTTTTCTGCTCTGCACAGCCATCCCAGAACTAAAGAAAGGTACAAAACTGTCTGCCTGTGAGACTGATGCCCCGATTTAATCAGAGAACATGGGAAGCAATTATAATCATCTTTCCCACATTGTCCCAAATATTACACTTATATCCTGGTGCTTAGGATCAAAGAACATCTCAGTTCCTTGCCCTCATATCCTCATTCAGTCTTTGGCTTTGTAGATGGGTRTGCCAGAAAGGGCCCCTCATACTCCCAGTCACAGGGATTATTTTTGTCATATCAACTTTTGTCCAGAAGATACTAAAATAAGAATGCTCATTTATTCCATGCACACAAGTTAGGCATCGCCCTCCCCCATCCCCCGATCTGATTTTTCAAATCATCCTCAGTAAATAAATTATGGAGAGCTTTGCAATAAGATTAACTTGGGAACAGCACTTAAAAGAGAATATATCTTTCCCCGCTAACCCTTATCTTGCTGACAATCATAATSGTTTGGGAAGCGAAAAGATAGGATTACCAATGCTGAAAAGTAAGAAAGTGCCTGTCGCACTAATCTGAAAGTATTTGGATTATTATGTGGATTACTTCTGTAAACTTGTGTACACTGAGCTGGCAATGGTGCTGCGGATTTATACCCAAGGCAAATGAATCAAATCCCAGGCGTGAGCAAGCGTGCACACACTGCTGGAGGAATCACAGGGTGAATTGCTTCCGTAGGAATCAGAGAGGTACCGCTGAATGCTGGAAAAAAAAGAGGCTCTTAGTTGCCTAACAACTTTAACCACAAAAAACAGATAAAAGGGAAAAGACATCTCCAAACTGAAGACCCCAGACACGAGATGGATCTTCCTCTGTCTTGTGCTGATGGTATTCACAAGGAGGTACCGTCAGACTGAAAAGTGTTGGAATCGCACAGTAAAGCTGAGGTGTCCACATTTCCCTTTTTGCACTGGAAACTGTGCGGAAAGTTACTTTTGAGCTGGTCTTGAACTATAATATTCAAAGGTAGATCCAAATTTTCTTTTATATCCTTTAGGAATAAAAGTTGCCTAAATCACAAGCTATGGATAGTGCACATATGATTGTCTTGAAGTTGTAAGCTTGAACTAGGCTTTGGCTATAGAAAAGTAATTTTTTCCAAATTTCTTTGTTATTTTATCAATGTATCCCAATTCCTTACTTTTCCCCAACCCTATCTTTGATACTCCCATGCTCTATTTTCCTCTCTCCTCACTTCTTCCTCTTATGGGAAGAAATTTTGTCTCACATCTCCAACCACTCTTTCTTTCTTCTGCTTCAGGATAAACTTCTCACTCCCACTGGAAAGAACTGGCACATGGGATGCTGATGTCCCATGGTTGTTCTGCTGTATCTTCCAGTAACCCTCAGTGACTTCCCTGCTTCACCTGTGTGTTTTCAATCCCTCCACAAACACACTCCCAATCATGCTTATTAATATCCTACTGTTCCCTACAGTTTTTCACATCTGTCCCCAGGAAGAAACAAAACAAACAAAAAAAAAAAAAAAAAGGAAAGCAAATTTCCAGACAGATTTGACTTTGCCTCTAGGATATTCCAAACTTGCTAATCTCAGAAAAGACACTCAAACACATTTCATCTACTTCTTTTTGTCTACATCGTACTTCCAAATTTCTTCTGTACGTTCCCTTTCCTTTCAATGGGAGAAAACAGTTTTGAGGGTGTGATTGCCTGACTCACTTTCTAAGGATGCAAACAATCCCACACCAGAGCAGTCTCCTCTCTGCTTCCATTATAGGGGATCAAAACAAATCCAACACAGACATCCACATTATAGACACCTACATTGTAGACATCTACGCTTAGCTGAATGTCACATTAAACCTGACAAACACGAGCCATTGATCTCTTCAAATGTCCTAAGCAACTAACAGGACACGTTCTCCTTTGGTTTACACCCCTAGGAAAATGTATGACTCCTAGCAAGACAAAATTCATCTTATTTTCAAAGACAAACATCATGCTATAAGATCAAAGGCCAAGTTTTACTGAGACATCATTAGAAAATTTTCCATAGTTTTGTTTGGTATTTTAACCTCACTGCTTTGGCTCCATCCACACTGAACAGATTATGAACCACTACAACTGAAGAGATTTTTTTATCACATCTTTTACCTGCAGGTTAACATGGTAATATAAAGAAATAAAGGGAAGTCATTACACCCCCTTCCTTCATCTAATTTTAACTGGAGAAGCTGAAACACTCACAGTGCAACCTCAGGATGTTGTTGGGCTGCAGCAGAAAACTCTGGGCCAGCTGTGAGAGGACTTCCACTGAGCAAAGACAGCCCAAATACAGTTGTATTCATCTCTCCCTTCTTTACATTTCAGTTTTGACTATTTTTTCCTTTCCTGAAAATAGTCTGAAGTTCTAGCAATGTCCTTGGAGAAATACCTTGCCTGAAAGAAACATTTGGTTAAAATTACAGTGGAAAACAAACAATGCTAGCTGCTGCCATGTTTCTCTGAAATCCCTCTTCTGCTATTAGGCAAGAGTCTCGGTTCAGCAAAGAAAAGGAAGGCTGGGATTTTTGCTGCTTATGTGTTGGGGGTGGTGGGGTGTTGTTTATCATTATTTGAATTAGTTTTACATCTCCAGAAGAAGCCAGACTGATAGTTTCACTATCTTGCCACTTTGTGGAGCAGGGACAGAGTATGACAGAGCCAATCTGCTTTGCTCAACCAGTCTAACCCTACCTGAACAAGATTTTATGTATTGGTGCTTGACATGAGTTACTTTTCTCCCAAACTACTGAAACTCTGACAAGCAATTGCTTCCCTTCTCTGCTCCATTGTCTCTATTGCTTTCTTTTTTGGATCCCATTGTCAAGTTTACCACCTTTCCTGAGTTTAAATTTCTCATCATCTCTCTCTATCACTCCCTGAAAGGAGTTTGTAGCTGGATGGGAGTCAGGCTCTTCTCCCAGGCAACGAGGATAGGACAAGAGGAAATGGCCTCAAACTGCAGCAGGGGAGGTTCAAGTTGGACATCAGGAAGAATTTCTTCATGGAAAGGGTGGTCAGGCACTGGAAGAGGCTGCCCAGGGTGGTGGTGGAGTCCTCATCCCTAGAGGTGTCCAAGGAATGACTGGACATGGCACTCAGTGCTCTGGGCTGGGTGATAAGGTGGGGATCAGTCACAGGTTGGACTCGATGATCTTGGAGGTCTTTTTCACCTTTAATGATTTTATGATTCTGTGATTCAAAGATAAACTATCACCTCATGATTAGACTTCTGTTCTGAGAGGCTAAAATATTCCTCTTTCATAAACAGACAGCAGGATTGAGCCCAAATATCCTGACTTAGCCACAAAGTTTACAAATATACCAGTAAACTAAATAATTTCAGGTCCTGCTTTCTGGAAATCTACATGATCTGGTCACTTCCATAATATGAAACCCTCATAGCCTCAAACCAAGGTGGCTGCATGTAACCTGATTGTTAGAAATACTTTTGGGCCCACCCCAGAACATGAACTGTGCTRTGGAATTGTTTAAATAGTTATAATTTTCCGTGAACAAAAATGTACCAGGGCCCATAATGGGTTCTGGGGCTTGAATCGGAGCTTGAGGACTGTTTAATCTGCTACAATAGATACACTCAAAGAAATGAGACACTGCTTTCATGTAAAGATTTTCAACCTCATACTTGATTTGTAATTCGGTCCAAAAACCCTTTTTTTTTTTGGCTTGGTCAAATTCCCCTTTTGCCTGCAGTCAGTCAGAAAAGAAAGGAAAGAATAAAAGTCAACTTGGCTTAACCACATTAATCAGCATGATTTGAAGAAAGGAAATATAACCAGGGAACATAGGAAGGTTTCAGCTGCCTTTTAAATTGTTTTATGCCAAGATCATCATATTGCAATCAGTGAGTAACATAATTTTTATAATGCCTCCTATTTCATCCTTAGTTATTTCTTCTTTTCCCTGATCTGACTGAAATAAAACCCGGAACAATTGGCTTCAGCAGGGCAAAGTCTTGTAGGAAGAGTGCACTATAAATACAGTGTAGAAAGATAAAGCCATTGCCTTTATTTGACAAGCTAACTGTTCCCCAAGCACTCATCCACCAGCCTTATAAAAGGAAATGTAGTTACTGAGGTCCAAATTCACCGTTGGCTTAAATGTGTGCAATTCCAGTGAAGTCAACACAATTGTATCCGTTTACTTTCGTGGTGAATTGGGACCCAGACCTTTACTGAAGTAATAAAAGGTCAGTCAAACATACAGGCAAGAGACCAAAGCTGTGGCTTTGCTCAAAGTTCTTGGCATAGATGATAGTGTCAGTTAGCAAAACAGCTGAACAGGCAGTGAAAGAATGACCATTGGGGTGTATGAGCAAGTCACAGAGGTTTAGGAGCATGTTATGTCAATTGAGTTATGATAAATAATTACATTTTTTCACCTTCTGTAAATGAAGAGAAATATGTTTTAGCTTATCTCATGCTGAAAGAGAAGTTAGGTGATAAAGTAGGCTGAATATCTTTAAGATAGCACGCAGTATTTGCCATTAAAAGACAAAATGAGTCGGATAAAAATGAGTCTCTCCTACCCTTATGTATAATTCCTTCTGAAGGCATCAGGCTCTGTTAGTAGAAGAGAAAGCCTAAATTGGTTCATGAAAACATCCCACTTTGTCTCACAGTCACTGTCACATTTGGGAAGCTCAGAGGGTCCTTACAGCTTTGCCTTACCAGTCACATTTGAGGTAGTAGGAGTCATAGCACATAGATAGACAACAGGATGAGTCCCACCAACTGGATAGAACCTGATCTCATGGTCCCAGGGTCTCATTTACTCATATTATTATTGTACTGTTTAGGAGCACAACAGGACATCAAGTAGGATTCACATTGTCTAAGTTGAGTGTGTAGTTAGGAAACAAGTTTAAACAGCTTGGTTTAAACTAAGGCTCTGTCTTTAGTCAACGGAGACTGCATAATTAGTAAAAGCAATTACCATCCTGATGGCAATTCTCCACAGCAAAGAGATTTGTGTGTTGCCTGTAGCACAAACGGAAGAAGATGTGCATGCAGAAGGACTTTGGAGAGCAATGCAGGGGGTGACCCACAGAGTCAAGAGAAAGCCACCAATGACCAATAACAATGATGTAAATACATTATAAAGCAACCTTACAGCCGTGAACCCACACCAGTGTTATTTGGGATCACATTTCTGGATCTCAGCCTAAGACACGAGAAGGGGCAACACGAAGCAAATGACAATCATGCAATGCAAGAAAGCAGCAAGGACACAAACAAAACTGCAATGATAAGGAAATTTTCAGAACACACCCAACTTATATTTGCTGAGAAATGGAAAATGTTGTATCAAGACTGAATAAAGTGGATTGAATTAATTCAAAAATTAGATGGCTAGAGAGAGTAGTTTACAACAGGCAGTAAGCATAGAATGGGTAGTAACCCTGTTAATCCCAGATACCATGACCATTGAAGATTAAGGATAACAGATCTTATATAATGTTGAGAATCTCTCAATCCATGTCCTCAGACTCTCATACCTCAGAGAAGGCTGGGAGCACGATCCAAGAGCTCGCCTCTACAACAGAGAAGGAAGTTAATCACAAATCAGAGAACTGTCAAAGGGCTGGAGCACTTCCATGGAGACAGGCTGGGAGAGCTGGGGTTGTTCAGCCTGGACAAGAGAAGGCTTTGGGGACATTGTGGCCTTCCAGTACTTGTAGGGAGCTTATAAAAGCGAGAGTGAGACTTTTAACATGGGCAGATAGGGACAGGACAAGGGGGGATGGTTTTAAAACTCTTATCTCTCCTAAAAGATGAGAGATTTAGATAAGATGTTAGGAGGAAATTCTTTACTGAAAGAGTGGTGAGGCACTGGAACAGGTTTCCCAGAGATGTTGTCTGTACCCCATCCCTGGAAGCGTTTAAGGCCAGGTTGGATGGGGCTTGGAGCAACCTGGGAGAGTGGAAGGTGTCCCTGCCCATGGCAGGGGGTTGGAACTGAAGGAGCTTTAAGGTCTTCTCCAACCCAAACCATTCTGTGAGTCTGTGTTTGTTTAAGCGACTCTTAAAACCTTTTGCTGGTGGAGATTCCACAGCCTCCCCAGGCAGAGCTAGTCTACACATCGAAAGTTTACCTAATGACAAATCTAAATCTTCCTTGCTACAGTTTAAGCCCATTGCTTCCCATTCCATCCCCAGTGGATATGGAGAGCAAGTTATTTCTTTCATTTTTGCAACAAACTTTTCGTTAGTTGCAGCTTATTTTCCACTCTCACTTCTATTTTCTTTGCTCGTAAAATTAATAGTAATCTTAAAATATGAGTATAAAATATTTAATATATACATTGATTCTACAGGCATTATAACAAGCAGGTTATTTGCAAGGGTGAAAATTGTATATGTGGGATTTTGAAACCGTGTGCTTGCTTTAAATGCATTGTTTTTCATTTTCGTTTGGGATTGTGTGAGTTATGAGGGTTGCTTTTAAAATATTCGGGTCAACCTGCCTTTTCCCCCAACTTTCAAAGGGTTAAGTCCCTGGCTGATAATTCCCTTTGCAAGTCAGATCCCTCATTACAAGTAGAATCCTTAGAAGAGGACATATTTCATTTTTTAACTGGAGCATATCTAATGATCCGGGGGAGAGCCCTGTCTCGTAACATTTGATGTAGCCTCAGACAAGAAGAGCAAGGTGGCATCAGCCTCCTCCTATTTAGTCATGAGCCAAGGAGCTGCACCAGCGTACAAGTGACATGCAGAACACATGCATCAAAGTAGCAGCTCAATCTGTACGGCAAATAACCCTCTTTCGTGGCTCAGCATGGTTGCTGGCCCTGAGCTGTACTTCCAGTAATTGACATAGTTGCCCAATGCTAGAAAACAAACTCGGAAACTATTCTCATTAGACGTCCCCCTGGTTTGCTACTCCGTTATTGTAAAACCCAAACACTGAGCTTGCTACCAGCGTGGCTCTGTTTTTAATTAGTTCTGATGGCACTGGGCGACGCGCCAAGGAAAAAAATGAACTTCCTGTGATTGAGGCTTGTTGCTCAGTATGTTGCTTCCTCCACACAGAGATTGTTTTCACAACATTTTCTGAAAAGGAGCTACTGACAGAAATACTATAAGTTTTTACTGCTTTTGATTTTTTTTTTTAATTCTGCCTTCCATGCTTATAAAAGGCGGCTCAAAGTCAAGGTTCCCTAAAGTTACTGTGTCGTTATTTTGCCTTTGTGTGACTCGGCTGATTAAAGACATCCTAGCAGATTAATTTTTTAATAGAATAAGCACAGGCTCCTGTTAAAAAAATTTAAGACCAAAGACTTTTTAGTGGCTTAAATAAATTAATTTGGATATGTTCAGGCATGGGGTAGGGAGGGACTTGAGGCTTGTATTCAATAGCATAAGTTGTCACAGTGTGAGTAGGGGTGAGGGAAATGGCAGATGAATGTGATTCAAAAGCAGAATTAGTGTCTCCATGTGGGAATGTGATGAGTCTTAGCAATCTCTTTCACTTCTTCTTATGAGGCTTCTCAAGCTAATTTCATATGAAAGGCTCAGACACGATCCCTTTGTTCCAGTGACTGTGGGTGGGATTCACAACCAGACACCTACATTTAGGGGTCTCAGAAGGGCATGTCTTTGTTTGTGCTGTCTCTGATTTGAGTCAGAGACAATGAAGATCCAGTTGATACCATCACTGGAGTCCARAGAGCATTGACCTGACCAAATGCAGGTAGGTATTTCTCCTGTGAGCAGAATTGCTTTCCAGGCTCCATTGACTTGTCTGGACAGGATCTCCACTAATCATGATAGGTCAGACAGCTAGAGCAGATGAACACATCCAAATTTCAGATTCCTGACTGCAGACCTACACAAGAATAGGCATCTGCCTTCAGGTGTGTATAACTGTTCTCTAGACTCCCATTGATGAYACTGATAAGTGCTTGATTAACCACCCACACACAGGTACCCAGTGCTGTCTGAGATGCCCCTAAGCCTCATCTTGCACCCAGCTGTCTCTCTAGAAGAGCATGGCTCTCCTGTAAGTCCAGGATTATATCTATCAATCCCATATGGATGTCTCACAGGGCCTTGAATGTCTCAGGTGGGCACCAGAAAACTATGTCAAGTCAGATTTGAGCTCTGGATTTCCAGTGACAGCAATGACAGCCTGGGCATCAAGTACACATACAAATTCCCACACTACAATTATCAAAATTAAACAGCTGGATCAGGGGAGGAATCCGACCTGCCATGTGACTTTCCCTGGCTGGATGCTACTTTATTTGATAGACTGGTAATTCCTTCATGACTAATTCCATGCTTTATAAATTTCATTTTAAAAGATGGTTAAGGAGAAAAGAGATAAACTCATCCTGAAAGCTTCTGAACCTGGTTTGTACAGCTGGATGTCAGCTGTGACAGCCTGTTTGCCATTGCTCAACTGCTTTGTGGCAGTCTCATTTCTACAAGTATATATAGAGATAAAAGAAACCACCCAGCCAATTCAATTATAATGTCAGTCAAGTCAAAATAAAAACAGAAACAGTGTTTTTCTTTGTCATTGTGCTTCCGGAATTACTTGGTTTGCTGTTTAAAATAGGAGTAGGAGGTGCATCAAAGCACGTTAATGAGTAAGGATCACTCTGATGGCATTTGAGAGCACAACATGCCAGACTTCAGAAATGACCAACTACTGCAGTGATTATAAAATGGCACCTGCAGACCATGCAAATAATTGGGTGTTAACAACACAGCACTAAACAGGGTAACTGATCTTAACATTATTCTTTAGTTCTGCTTACATTTATTTAATTAATTAATATTTACATAGGAACAGTCTCTTTGAAACACATCTGTAAATATAGAATACTATCAAGTAAATTTTCTTCTCTGTTAAAAGAAAAAGGTAGAAAATGGTAGAAAATGGTAGAAAATTCTGCCAACAACTATTATGTCGAAAGACTCCAGAGATTCCTGAGCCATGGATCACCAGAAGCTGGAAGAACTACCTAGGAAATATTTCTGAGGTTACCTGGCACATTATACAAGTCCTTATGCACCTTTTATTGAGCTCAGTGAAACACGGGACACTTGACCAGCGTCGAACCATTTTGCGTTCAGCCCATACCAAGCTAACCTTTTCCTCACATTCCCTGGGGATATTCCCATACCTGATTTTGAGCAATGGCAGCTATGGAAAAACGAACTGATATTTCTCTGCTGCCTTTGGTTGTTGCTAAAAGATTGCCAGTCAGGGTGTCATTGAAAACTAAAGTCCTTCATCTCAGAGCACTGATTGTGGATTCTGGAGAGGCTTAAGAAGATGGAGAGTCTTGAGAGAAATTTCTATGAGCAGATCTTGGTGTGCTTCAATATTCCAGAGCCTACAAGCACCAAAAYAACTGGTCTATCCACCATATTCCAAAATATGGTTCCACCTGCTATCCTTATATAAAAGCACGAGCTCAGCTCCCAGCCGCTCTTATGGAAGAAAGTTTGAGGATGCAAAATCACAGAATTGTTGAGATTGGAACATCTGGAGATCATCTTGTCTCATACCTCGGCTCAAGCAGTCACCTACAGCAGGCTGCGTATTATCAAAACCACACAAAAACTACATGTCTCTGGTTGAGAACAGTAGTGGGACACATTGGCATTCCACACCCAAGCCAAGATTTTGAGTGCAGAAGTCATGAGGCACAGGATGAAGTTGCTTCTGGACTCAACACCAGCATGTTGGCTTGTCTTGGCATAGACACCAAAATGCAACTAAAAACAGATGCAGGGCAGCTGTTCTTTTCATAGTTTCATTTATTTGGGGGCAAAAGTAAGGAATCTCAGTGGGGTTGGAAAATATAACCTAAGTCCTACCTGGAAAAGCAAGTGCAAACTAGGCAGGATACCAATACCTTTATGAGCTCAAAAGCTGCAAGCTGAACTGAGCCCAGAGGGTTCACAAAATCATGGAATGGCAGAGTTCAGAAGGGATGTCTCAAGATCAGGTAACCCAGTCCTCTTGCACAGAGCATGGTCACCTTGAACAGGTCACTCAGGGCCATGTCCAGTCAGCTTCTGAGAAGAGTCTTCTTCTGTCTTGTTTGCTCACACCCAGGAGCCTTCTTTTCTCCAAACCATATAAACCCAGTTTTATTCCTCTGCTTGAGAAGTTAAAGAGTAGTTTACGAGGTTAAATTTTATTATGTGCCGTAGGTATGTCTTGAGTTTGGTCTAAATTTGAGATCCAGGCAGTGATGAATGGGACACACAAAATTCTGCTGTGCCTGATCACTCCTGAGTCTGATTTTCTCTCCCTCTATTACCCTGGCCATTATTTACCATTCCTTTCTGTTGTGAAATGGTTCCTCAGTTCTACATAAACTGTAGCTCCAGTCAGGAATCAGGCGTTATGGTATTTCAAGAAGGAAAGGCTCCAGAGAGACCTTAGAACCCCTTCCAGTGCCTAAAGGGGCTCCAAGAGAGCTGGAGAGGGACTTTAGACAAGGGTTTGGAGTGACAGGATGAGGGAGAATGACTTTAAATTGAAAGGCAAGATTTAGATCGGATATTAGAAAGACATTCTTCACTGTGAAGGTGGTGAGAAACTGGAACAGATTTCTCAGAGAAGCTTTGGATGCCCCATCCCTGGAAGTGTCCAAGGTCAAGTTGGACATGGCTTGGAGAACCTGGTGGAAGGTGTCCCTGCCCATGGCAGGGGGGTGGACAAGGTGAGCTTTAATGTTCCTTCCAATTCAAACTGTTCTGTAATTTTTTTGCAATATTTTCTCAAGAAAACACTTCTCAGCAACTACAATCCAACCTAAAAACACTTATGATCTTTTGATTAAAATCTCATGCCCTTGTTATGTTATTTTTCGTTTTCCTACCCAGGTCTTGGCTCCTTCTCCTACAAGAATTTCACAGAAAGGCCCTTTTAAATTGCTCTTTTTCCATCATAGTTCTCCAAGAACTTCGCAGAAAGATCTTGTCTTCCTGGTGGTATTTTAGGTTCCTAACCCCAAAAAGCATGTAATTCTGTCAACCTCCTTCATAAACCTTTATTTTCAAATGAGTTGGCAGGAGCTATACAGGTTGGCTTAATTTACAGGCTTCCCCCCTGGCTGAACAGGGTATCAGAGTCTAGTCCTTAAAACCTGTGCATTTAGACTTAGCTTGCACATTTGAAAGCAGAGTCACAATCTTCAGTGCTGAAATTCCGAAGCAGGCACTGGAGTTACACGAGGGATTAATTTGATTCTGTATTTAGATTAACAGTACTTGTATAAATACTGAGTTAGAGCTGATGTCAATCTTTTATGCTAATTGCTAGTTAGACCCATACAAAGACAAGCTTTGCTTGGACCACTTTTGTAAGATTGCTATCTGTCTACTGTGGAGAGATTTACATTTGCTTTCCATTAACATTAATAGGAGCTGTCCACATAAATCACTCATCGCTGGTAAGAAAAGATAAAGTCCTGCTAAGTTCAGAGAACACAGGCTTTCCCAATTGAAAAATCTATTAATAATAAAACCCCTACCATGTAAATATCTGACATCTGAACTATATAGTAAATAAAGTGGTCCATGAAGTTATTGCTTCAAGGGGAAGCAATGCTTGGCTAGCTCCAAACCATTTTTGAAAACTCATATAAATCCTCTGGTATTGGTAAAAACATAAATAAAGCAAATAGCTTCAGAGGAAGGAGGAGGAGCAGGAGCATAGTAATTTCAATTGTTATTTTTATTGGCCTTTCTTTTGTTCTACGAGATAGTGACAGATCCAATAAAACACCTTGTTATACGCTCAGAGAGGACAAAGATTACTAGAAACGATACAAAAACCTCTCAGCTCATCCAGATGTAACTGAGCATGAGCTTATTTAGGCTGAGAAGTTAAAGGTGACCAGATGCAACGGTTGCTGCTTTGCTCCTTGTTGCTCTTCCTTACCAAATCGATGCAATTTATCTCACTAGGCCAGGAAAACACAGAGGTCATTGGCCAGGACTCCCTGGTACTTGGCACTGGGCCAGCCTTGATTATAATCTGTGTAACTCTGGGATATGATGACACATAAAAAACAAAACCAAAATTTTTTCACCTTTCTAGTGATGTAAACCTGGTTTGATTCTAGTGAGTTTACGATAAAGTATCAGTGAACAATCAAAAGAACCAAGTTTCATCCATGTTTCCATCATTTAATCCTCTCTGTAGCACTGTTTTTTAAAGGAATTTTATAAACGGGTTGCTGAAAGCTTTATCTGTGTTTTAAAATACAGGCATACAACTATTGTTTTGTGTTTCCTTCTATACTGAAAAGGACAACATTGAGCATTGATTAGAAGTCATTGGTACAGCATTGTGCTGTTAAGAGTCAGCTATCAGAAAGTAAACTTGATGCAAAGTTACATCTTGCAATTAATGCCTAATCACTTGTCACTAATGAAATGAGCAAATTGAACATTGGGGGCATACCTGGTGTGTGAGAGAGAGGAATAGTTTCCCTTCAGAAAGCACCATTTTGTCTGAATTAAAATATCCCATAGGAATATATCTCTTTAAAAATATATTTTGTGAGTTTCACAGGTGAGTGTCTAACAAAATTGTTTTGATTTTTTACATTTAATTTCTTACAGAGAACATAGTTTTGAGTTTCTGATGCCACAATGTTCTGTGCCATTAATCATATTTTATTTAAATTCAAGACATCCCAAATAAATCCTTGCCATGACCCCAAGATCCTGTGGCAGAGCCCAAATGTCCTCTTAGGAAGATAAACAACCTTAAAGAAATAAAATCTGTAGAAGATGCACTTCCCCTGGAAAGTTATCCTGAGGGATCCAGTGAGCTCTTGGCTTGAAAACTGAGGTTTCAGTTTATTCAACCACAAGATCGCTGGATCTAAGTCTCTGTCTCTTTGTTACAATAAAGAGCCTTCCAATGTGGCATGAAACCTCCCTGGAGAGGCAATTCGGGTTGTGCTGATACAATTCATGGACTGATTTACTCCATTTGGTGTCTGGCCAAGGTTTTACCACTGGCCTTGGTTATTAGGTGGAGAGGAACAATTCCTCTCTCTTAAGGAACACTGTGGCAGCCAAAGGTTAGATTGATTTTGGCTGTCACACAGCAACATCTTTCCACTTTATCAAATGCCTGATAAGCTTGGATTCACGCTTGGTACTCAGTCCAAACATCCATTGGATTTATGTAGGAAGTTGGTCGGAAAGAAACAACCATAAGTGTGATAACTTAGAAAATCTTTGACACCTGCAGGAATGGATGGGCAGGGTGGGAGTGAAGTGTTGCATTTGGCAAGGAAATGAGAAAAAAAAAATTATGGAAACTGGTAAATTCTTTCATATTGTGACTTGCAACACGTATTCTGGATAAGCTGCTGAATTGTACTCATTTTATTCCTGAGATCCTGACAGAAGAGGCATTGCTTGGTTTTTGTCTGCTCAGGACCCATCACAAGGAATAAAGATGGGCAAACAGACAGGTAGATCCTAAGAATATCTTTGTGGTCTCCCTTTTAGCACAGTACCACAGTGGGGTTTATACCACAGTGGCAGAGTGCAGAGCCCTAGGTGTAATCTACACAGCTAAAATAAAAATGTAAAGAAGTCATGGTGTAAATGCAAAGAACGTGGAACTATTCCTCATCTAAGCAGGAGTATATGAACGTATTTCTGGTGACAGTAATTTAATTAGGAAGCTTTATTTGTTACAGACACAGGTCTTTCTGAGGGTGCACAAAAGGATTCAGCAGACCAAAAATAATAAAAATTATTAGAATGAACCTTCCGAAACAGAAGAGGCTGGCAGTGAAAAAGAAAGCATTGTCCGGTGAGTGCTAAGAATAACAAAAGGCAGCACCTTTAGTAAAACTGATATTTTATATCTAAACACTTTCAACCAACAATGTGGAGACCTTCCACAAAAAATAAACAAAATCCTCCAACAAAAAAATACACTGATTGTACATCTGTGTAGACAGACAGGTGTGTTGAAAGAAGAGATGCTGTGATAGAAGAAGAAAATCAAAAAAGAATGGAAATGGCCGATTCTTTCTTTGTGACATATTTTCTCTCTCATCCTTGCATATTTKCATTAAAGTGATTGTGAATAATGTACATTTGACCAGTGCTGTCTGCGGAACTAATGCCTATTAAAGTGATGGGAAGTAGCATATGTTGTGCCTTGGGCAGAGAAAGTCCAATCACCCCCACTGTGTGCAAGTCTCCAACTAAAATGCAGGACAGCCTGGGTTTTATCCTAAATGAACCCAGCAGGGAGAAACAGGACATAGTCCCTCATTCCACATTTAAGCTTCCAAACTAAGGTTTAAAGAGTTAGATTCGGAAAAAGGGAACTGTAACATCCATCATTTAATTTACTCTTGGAGCTAATGTTATTTTATCTTTTCCTGGTGCTAGGAATACAAAGGAAAGCAGTAAGGCAGGGGGAGTGGACTTATATGCAGGTTGTTTCAAGAACTGAGATGCATTTGCTTTATTTGTAGCAAGGGAAAGAAAAAAGGAAGGGGGAAAAAAAGGACAAAAAGAGAAAGAAAAGAGAGGGAAAAAAAAAACCTTCTCCACTCCTGTTATGCTTTCACATTTTCTGCCAGTGCGCGATTCTGTCAGTAATTGCAAAATGGTTTGGGTTCGTTTGGTTTCACTTTTATGTTCCTGCACTGTACTAGAAATGTTCTGCTATTTGAACAGTTTGTAAAGCTTTTTCGAGTTGTATTACATAATCTTCCCAACGACCTCCAGCATCAAGTTCAGATCTAAAGCAGTCTTTCTTCTACCTGTGTGAACTTGATAGCTGGGGAAAAAAAAAAAGGCAATTACAGAGCTGTATGAGAATAACAAATTCAGCTGAACCAAGGAAATAAAAATTGCCGAATTGTCATGTTTAGATCTGTAGCAACAAATTTTGCTTCATTACCTTTAGCGTTACAAAAAGGAGAGGGGGCTGGGGATAGAAGGGAAAGAAGGAAAAGCTTTTTTTTTTACATATAGTATTCATAGGAGGACTTCATTTCCCTTTCCTAGGAAATAAATCTGTCTTAAATAGAAATGTATCTCTTAGTGATGTGGAAAAACATTTGCTGCCAATGTAAATCAGAAGCGGTGGCAGTGAAATGAACGGATTGGCATGGGATCCCAATTACAGTGTGCAAGATCTGACTGTCCCACCCAATTCAGCTTAGTGCATAGAAGGGAGATGGAAACTTCTTTTTTTTTTTCAGCAGAAGGGTAAACTGAATAGTTAATTTATTTTGTAACCTTGACAGCAGATTATTAGCATGTCTTAAACATTAATTATCACTGGGTGAGAGTTTTGGAGTTGATACTTTCCATTATCTCTTCATGGGGTCTAAACTAAAAGTTCTGACACCACACAGAGTCAAGAGCTACCACTGAAATTCAGATGCAGATTTATAGTCTGAAATTCAATTACATCCCAGCTTCAAAATCCAAAGTGAGTTGCTTATTTGCACTTCTGCTCAGATAGTGACTGCAGACAGAAAATATCCCCATTTTTTCCTGTTTATTGCTGATGCTGTTTAACATTAAAAGGTAATGGGTAAATAGGAAAAAAAAAAAAAGAAGGGAGAATGTATTGCTGAGATAATTACAAGAGGCTATTCCCATTAATAGAGCTTAAATTATATTATTAGACTTCCATTATTTTCCTCACTGTTGCCTAGGAAATGTACACTGGCTTTGGAGGAATTATTTTAGATTTTATTTCCTCCATTTTTCTTGTCTTCCCTGAATAATTCCTTAATACCAGCAATAATAAAAGCACTATTGAATACTCAGAGACCCCAGCTTAACTCCACCACGTTAAGCATCCTACATCCACGCTCTGGGGCTCAGGATCACTTTGAGCCACCCCAAGCAAAACTGACCACAACCATGGGATGTGTCACCCAAGGTTCCTCTGCCCCTTCCCTTGCTGTTATCATTTGGGACTATGGAACTCCGCCATGACCTAGATCCCCAAGCTATGGAACCTCACTCTGAGCTGGATCCCCAAACTGACCTTGCTAAAGAGGAAGAAGAGAGGGAGATGATGAAAGTTCAGGTAAATCATTCAGATGACTGCTCAGTGAAAATCAACAACAATTACAAGAAAAGAACACAAAACCAACCAACCAACCAACCAGCATGAAAGAGAGGAGGGAGATGTGTGCCTTCAGGTGGGGGGTCACCATACTGCAATCCAGAGGGCAGTTTAATCAGTTAAGAGCCACTGTGAGATCACAGCTCTAACAAACAAATGTCTTATTCAAACATCTGCCAGACTGAACAGGTTAATAAATGTGATGTTTTCCCCTTGACAGGAACTGAAGGATGTGCAGACCTGACCGTGGCCTGGCCTGGCTGTGTCCAGTCCTGGTTACCCTCACCGGACCTGATCCTGACCCTGACTCCAGCTCATGGGCTCATGTCCCGATCCCACAGAGGTGCCTGATTCCCGGACTGCAGGCTGTCCTCATCCTTCTCCAGAGGTGGGATTCAGCTCAAGATTAAGAGGCTCAGTTTTGATGTCTACATGCTGTGTCTAAGCAGGCAAGAGGTGTTTCTGCTCCTATCATCAGCAGAGATATAACCAGTACAGTCAGTAAAGTCATGCCAGGCTTATTGTGCCAACAGACACAGTTTAGCCAGATTACGATTCAAACTCTCCCAGCCTCCAAAATGACATGGTCAAACTCTCTGTTGGGAAGATTCTTTGGTCTGTGTTGGTCCAGCCAAAACAATTCCCACCCCTGAGTCCTGGAGGTGTTTTATTTCCTAGCATAGAGGTTGCTTAGATGTCTACCTTGAGAGAAGACGAATTGTTGCCCAAGCTTCATTGACTGTGTTAACTAAGAGTTGGATTCAAGTACTCACCCACAGATGTCAAGTGCCAGGTGTGATAATGTAGGATATTTAATCAGAAGAGTTCAGATCTCTTATATATCCTATGTTATATTATAGGATCACAGAGTGGTTGGGGTTGGAAGGGACCTCAAAGATCATCTAGTTCCAGTCCCTCTGCCATGGGCAAAGACACCTTCCACTAGATGAGATTGGTGTATCAGTATCTGATAACTTGACTAGGATGTCTTGGATGCTTAGTAGTAGCCAGCAAATCCACAGCACTACAGACTCAGTTGATTCAGTAAAGCTTGTTTCGGGGTTTAGTCATCTAGACTAAATTTATGTATATGATTCAGAAAGTGAATCCCACACTAGAATTCCTGAGTTCACCACTGCCTCCACCACCTAAAGAAGATGGCAATGAAGAGACACCAGCTCCTGATGCAGTTGCTGAGAGTAAATTTGCAACGGAGGCTTTATAGGAGTGAGAAATTCAACACTACAAAAATGTCTCTCCTTTTACTACTTTGTGAGTAGGGCTTGATCCTTCAGGGCTACTAACAGTCTGAATCAAACCATCATTATTTTAAATTGATATGTTTTTGTAGTCAGGTTACAGACCCAGAAGAGAATATTTGAATATGTCCATCCCTTTTTCTTGCTTATTGCCACACAAAACAATATTTAAACATGTTTCTGTTCATCTCGTACATCCGAAACTAGTGGAGATCAAGGAGCAAAATCCAGAACTGAAGGTGCATGAAATCTAAATAATTCTAGTCATCAACTTTGATCTCACTCAGAGGGCAGCCGTTCTTCCCCTGCAGCAGTGGCTGCTTGTGTTGGATACACACTGCGTCTACTTCAAATCCATAATACAATGCTAAGATATTTTAAATACAAACCTGATTCAGGCTATTCAAGACTTAGCGTTGAAGACTCTTCTTACTGCGAAAACCAAGAGAGAACAGATTTCAGGGAGCCTGAGTGGTGAGAACAAAAGCTCGATTGTCCCTCACAAAGTTACATCAGTTCCTATGGGCCTGTATCACTTCTATCTTTACATTTAGCCTTGATGTTTTAAGTGGCCTCATTCCCTGGTTTATTTTGACTGTCTCTTTCCAGTCTTTGCTTTTATATACTTACCCATTATTAGTTCACTTCTCATAATTATGGCTCCACTTTGGGTGGTATGTTTTAATTGCTCCCCTGACACCAGAGCTCAAGCATGAAATAGTCTCTGGGCACTCTCTTTGGTGTACATTTCCCTTAAATGTTTTTTCCAAGTTCTGAGATGTGCTCACTGCTGTTTGCATTACGTTTCCGTCATGTTTATGTCTCTCCCTCATTCTGAAGTCTTTGTAGTTCTCATTTAAGAAACTGGGATGGGAAGAATAAAAGGAGGATGGGTGTGAATTACAACATTAAACAAAGAGATGTTTAAGACAATCAAAAATCCTTACAATTATCCAGTCCAACTTTACATGCATCTGAAAGTTATGTGAGTAACACGATAGTTTATGATAACCTTCCCCAGACCTGTTAAGCAATGTAATGATGAAGACAAAATGATTAAACCAAGATGAAGGGCTGTGAACTAAAGCCGGCTCAAAATCTCAACTCATATTCAACCCTAAGCTAATTAAGCTTTTTAAACACCAAATTGACAAGCTTTAGGTGCTTCAACCCCATTCACTTCTGCAAAAACTCTTTACAAAGGCATAACAAAATTGGAGAGAACCTCAGAGCTGTGTCCAGAGACTGAACTCTTGCCCTTTTTGAAGTTGGTGAGACTGTAACCATTAACTTCAATTGTGCCACAATTTCATTCAGGTGCTTTTTGTACAAGCACTGATATGGTTTTGAAGAAAGGCAACTATTCTGTGACAAACTATGAGTTGACAGAGCTCATGGCTTGGTACTTCTTTTGCCCCATGGGAATATCGTACCTCACTGCTAAAAAGCTTTATAATAAAACGTAGGAGATGGTATAAATAGACTCAGTGATGCCACTAGGTCAGTCAAAAATAACTGACTGCTTCAAAGATGGCTGGACAGGACCACGTCTTTGTACATCATACTTGTTTCTTTGGTCTTATTTATTGCTAATTTCCAAATGCATCTATTTGTCCTGTGAGTGGATGTGTTTGGCAAAGAAATTACAAGCAGCTACCACCGAGCACAGATGTTCATTGTCATCATTGATAGCGACAAATATCATCAGTCCAAAGCAAGATCAGTCCTCTAAGGGGAAAGTATATATAGCTATCATTCAAAAACCTCAGCTCATATCCTTGAGAGTTCAGTAACTCACTGTTTTGCCAGTGGGGCTGATAGAAGTTTCTTTGTTGTGATGGATGCATTTGCCATTACTCACCATACCGGTTCTCCCCTCCCCTCCAGCTGTTTTACTGTGGTACAATATCCAAAACCCATGAATCTTGCAGTATCCTAGCAGCCCGCTCCGCAACATTCCAGCCTGACAAAATTAGAGCTAATAATTCAAACAAGCTAAAACATCAAATGGGAAAGAGTCAAAGGAGACTTTTCATTAAAGGCATCGACTATTGGGAAACTGGGAGATAAATGGTGATACAGTAACCATCCTTGTCAAATCAGAAAGTGTCAATGTATTGATTGCCTCATTATCACTGAATTAATTACATTTGTATCTCTCTAGATATTTAGCTTATAGCCTGATATTAGAACTTGCTTTTCTTGCTAAAATGACGAGGTTATGTTTCAAGACTCTCAGAAGTTTGGGAGGTTTTAGATTTGGATTTTTTTTCTTTCTTTTTTTTTTTCCAACATGAATTGTATGTCTTGCAAAAGGATGGTGACCTGGAAAATTAATCTCCGCTTATCCGTGCAAACAGACACAATATCTCTGCAAATTTCCAGTCTGCCAGCTCCTTCTGAGATATTTCTGTGAACCTATAGCTAGAAGAAAAAGTGCTTTGCATCTATTTCACTGGAATCAGTATGACTTTATATTCCACAACGTGATGGAGTCCAATGACTGTGTCTGTGATGTGCTTGTTGGTAAGCAAGGAACTGCATTGGGAAAGTCAATTTAGTCCACGTGATCGAGCAGGTGGTCACTGCTCTATAGAAAAATGAATTTCAATGATCTAGAAATCAAGCACCAACTTCCTGTTTACACATACACACATTAATTGAAAGATCAATTGCCTTTCCAGTTTGGGGATCTGCCTGAGATCATCATGTCTGAATGATTCCCACCTAAAGCCAACAGCAATAGGAAAACTATTCAAGGTCTGGAACAGGCTGCCCAAGGCAGTGGTGGAGTCCCCATCCCCAGAAGGATTTAAAAGATGTGGAGGTGTGGCACTTGGGGACATGTGGTGAATTTGGCAGTGCTAGGGAAAGGGTTGGACTCAGTGACCTTAGAACTCTTTTCCAGCCTGAACAATTCTGTTTCTATGACTTAATAGTGCACTGCATTAAACATAACATTTCAGAACAGAAGCCCCATGTGAAATAGATGGTTTCAGACTCATTACTGCTACTCTTTTAGCAAATATTTATTTTATTTACTTTGTTAGCATTGTTATATTTGATAGAGATGATGTCTGATGTATCATATTGCCAGTCATTTATTTTCAAGTGCTAATTTATATATATATGGTAATACTGGCATGGGAAGATTAGGTATCTTTTCTAAGTTTTTTTGGGAAAATAACCATAGCTGCAAACCAGCTTGGGTGTCTGAATAGACAGGGCAGCTTGTTTTTCAGTAAGCACTTTTATCTTTCTGTGATATTATGAAAATATCACTTAGGTATCTTATTTACGTTCCTATTTAAAACTGATTTATTTTCTACTTTAATCTTTGAAGGAGTCATAATAAATCTGGAGTAAACAGGATGAAATCTAATATTGGATCATATCTGCTGGTATATCAGAGCAATCGTTAAGAAATCCATTGCTGTTAGACTTTGCAGGCTAATTTATCCTTCTTTTAATGATGTAAAAAAACAATTGGAAAGGAAAACAAAAATACACTATTTTCTAATGTGGGAAGGTGTAGGACTTTCACAGGTGCTTATGATTTTTATTGTTTTCACACAAGGGATGCAATTAACACATGATTAATTCTTTTTTATTGTTTGGTGGTTTTTTAAGATAAACTGTTTTCAGTGTTTGATTTCAGGTCCAAAGTGAAACACAAAAAGATCAAGAGAGCACACATCTTTACTTGCCAGGTTCAGCTGTGGAAATCATGTTGCTGAGGCAGAACCAAAGAGGGTCACAATTGGCAAACTGTCTCAAATCACTCCTTAACTACACATTCCCTCATCTGGGTTTCATTCGCTACTTCTTCCACCTCAAGTATAATTACAGCTCTTGGAGGCTGAATCCAGTTAAACTGCACCGTTGGTAGCTCCTCCACATGCAGAAGCCATACTTGATCTTAGCTGTGTGCTGTAAGAGTGCAGAAACCACAAAGTCTAAATTGAAAAACATACCTTTCGTCCCGGTTTAAATGCTGGACAATCCCGTTCACTGGCAGAGGAAGAGAGGGATTATTATCCTTTGAAGGAAGGAGCCTAAGAAACCATGGCCACGCAGTCTGATAGCAGACAGACACTTGTTGGCTGTGTTGAATTTGTGTCTACAACTTACATTGTCTGTTTAGGAGCAATAGTAAGGCAGACAGACACTTCTCAATCCAGATCTTTACAATAACACCTCCCATCACTTTCATCCATCTCTTAATATCTGGAGTTTTTTTCTTTTTTTATAATAAAGTACAACTTGTAAAATAATAATAATTACCTCACAAGACAGATATGAAGCTTAATTAAATAAAGGCTGATTATCAGAAACTTGGAGCATGTGCAGAGCCTGTTTGCTATAGCTTTTCTGTTGCTAAGCTTTTCTGCAGATCAAGCCTGGGCTGTACAAGAAGTGATATGAATCATCTGTATCAAAAGAAACATGACTCATTCAAGGCAGAGCCATCCAAGACCACAAATGAGACATTATTTTGATAATGAAAGATTTATAGAGGAGACACAGGGAGAAGGATCTCCTGGTTCTTTTAAGCCAGCCCCTATTCTAGGCCCCTACACAATCTCCTTAAAAATGTAATAATCTTTGGTTGAACATCTTGACTGGGAAGGACCAGCTAGCAATTCATAGAAGATAGAAAGCAGATGAGCCTCCGTCATTTTTACACCTAAATTCAAACCAGACTTCATCAAGTTCCTCTGTTCTTTTACTGCTGGTTGCAAGCTGAGACTGGAAGTGGAAATGCCAAAGTATCCCAAAGATGGGCAGCATTTGTGATGGGATGAGAAGCAGATGTTGAAGAAATCTCTGAGGAGATGATCTTCTTACAGAAATATCGACCTTTTTTGCACAATTCAAGTCCAAGACTTCAACCAACAGGTGTATGCAGCCTCCACTCCAAAAGAGCTCTGTTTATAATACCTTTAGTGGCACATGCAACAGCTCCACAGCCATTGGAAAGATCCTGGAGCATCTCAAAGGGATCAGGACCGACACGTGAGTCACTAACTCAAGTCATCAGTGTACTTTGATTTTAACTGCCCAGCTGAAGATAAATTAAGCCTGGTCTAGTGGAAGGTGCCCTGCCCACATCAGGGGGTTGGAACAAGAAGATCTTTAAGGTCCCTTCCAGCTCAAAGCCCCATCCAACCTGGCCTTGAACACTTTCAGGGATGGGAATGTGTCTGGAGTTAAGAACAGATCAAAATCCATTCCCCTCCTGTATCAATGCCTTTCTTTGTGATATCAAATAGAATGTTGGGGCAGAATTCTTAATACCCTTTAATCTCCACGGAATTTAATTGTCTTATTGGTCTCATCAAGTTGTGAAGATAACTACACTGAAGGTTGTTCAGCTTCTGTGATGAGAAGACAGAAGTAACTACTGTGAATCAAACATGGTCAAACGGAGAAATCCATTGTATTGTCTCATTTTAAAAAATTTAATCCATAGGTGAGATTCATCTCACCTGAGTGTGTTTAAAGTCTTGATGACTTTAGTCGTGCTAATGCACTTAAAGGTGATCACCTGCAATCAAATCTGCAAGTTTCCCAACTAAGAGAGAAAAAGAGACTCTTTCAGCAAGTCTTTCATCTCAGCTGTGTTAAATTGTAATTTTAGGTCTATTGATCTGAGAATTACCTGTCTTCCCCACTGCATACAAAGGGAAGCCATAACAACCTCCTTAAATTTAGACTTTTAACCTATAAACACCTAAATTCCACCTTAAAAAAAAGCACTGAGGCATAATTTAACACCTTAACTGTAACCAGAAAGTTGGCTGCAAGCATCTTCTGACAGAATATTTACAGTAAGATATTTGTTCATGGAAAACTACTTTTTTTAAGAAAAAAATAAATTTAAGAATGAATGAGTTATATTGAAAGTTTTATGGGTCTACAAAGAGCTAACAGAATATAACATTTTGACTAAAGAGAGTTTTTTAAGGGCCATCAAACCAAATGGGTATTAAGTGAGGATACTGTAAACACATCCATAAAATATTATTTCTTTATGTGTGCACTATCTTTAGGTTGCCATATACCTGAGTATTGGCATTTTTGCCTAGAATTCTTGCAAAATCTCAGAGTGCTTTATAGTGATTAATTAATTAATTAATTATAGTTCAAACTCATTCTCTTGGATAGAAAACTACCTGATGGGTTCCCTGAGGCACAGAGTCCCTTATGGTTAGTGAACAAGCGGGTGAAAAAAACTAAATCTTTTTGCCTCCTGCTTTGTGCCCAAGAAGACGCTTTCATAGTGCACCACGGGGCTCAGGCTACAGTTTTTCACCCCAACGTTTTTGACCTGTGGATTTCTGAGACTGTTGATGGAAAGGTTCATGAAACGAACAGCAGCTTCACACTCCACCAAGCTCATGGTTTTAGAATAAATAGATACTTCACTCCCATTTATTAAACCCAAAAGGGATTTGGAAACAAAGTTCATTTCTAAAACAACTGGAGATTTCTCAATAGGTTGAGGTGTTTCTATCTCTGAAGGACATATGAAGCTCATCTCATTAATACCTATTAACAGTGGCACTAATCACACTCAAGGCAGTGTTAGGCACCTGGACCAAACCAGGCTTCCAGTTTCTGTGTATGGAATCAATACAAAAGAGATAGGAACCTCCAGACAGCTATTCACTCAGTCCTAAAGCAGGTTGCTAGCTGATTAACCAAGACTAGGAGGCTAATATATACGCAACCAGCACGAAGCGAGTTTAATCCCTTTGTAAACAATCAGCTACTGCTATAGTGCAAGTCTTACCCAAATTAGATCAGGCTCTTCTAGTACCAAGTCAACCAGACCACTTGTTTCAAGCCCAAATAAACATCTCCAGTAACAACCAAAACCAAATGTGAGAATTACCAACATAAACGTTCGTTTCGATGAAAAAATAAATCCCTGTTTTCTAAGGCTATTTGGTTTAAATCAACCAGCTAACCTTTGAACCAGCACAGGGAAGTTTCCATTCCAATGAGAGCTTTAGGAATCCATGCCAACAACCCACACTCCATCCCCAGTTGGCAGGAGGTTGGCAGGGATACAAAAAAACATGTTAACAATGCTGCTTTTTTTCTATATATACAGTAAACCTTATGTGTATCAACACACTTGTTTAAACAGCTTTTTGAATCTGACTCACAATCTTCATGAATACATAAAAAGTTCCAGATGTTAAAATGTCCCAGGACGTGCATTTTAACCAACTTTGTTCTGCATTTGTAGCCCAACATGCAAAGAGGGCATATTGATTAGAATTACTGGCATACTTACTGCTTCAGCTTTCCTGCTTCCTACTGAGTGGTATTTGCCATGGAATGACTTGTCTTTGTGCTATTTATTCCTAGCACGGTGCTCTTGGGATCCTGGATGCTTTGGAAATTCCCTTTTCAGCAGCAGCTGGAGAGTTGAAAAGGGAAGAAAGAAAAAAGAAGGGGGAAAAGCAGTCTGAGACTTCACAGGTGCAACGAGGGAGAGGTTGAGGGGAGGAAGAGAAGAGGGTGAGGAGAAAATCTGTTTTCCCCTCCTTGCCATTACAGAAACTGATCAGATACTGCCCAGGTCTGTGCTCAGCTCAGCTCACCATTGGCATGTCCATGGCAGAGCCTTTGCACCGGTGCAAAGTCACTGTTTACTTTAACTCTTACCCTTTATTAAATTTGGAATCCCCTGTAGCCATTTGCTTTCATTAACAGTGAGCATGTGTTCACTGCCAGAAAATCCAGGGCCTGGGAGAAACACACTGCAGAATGTTACAGCTTCAGCAAAAGCCCCATAGAAGCAAGGTATCCTGGATGATTTGCATGGGAATTATCATAAAGGCTTAGTGGAGCTTAAAATCAGATTTTGTGACTCTTTCTGACCTTGCTTGCATTGATGTCATACCATATTTTTGCTTTCAGTTTGGCTACTTCTGAACAGGAATAAATAAAGTTTAGGTGGATCTTTTTGAAGTGTCCTAATTATTCTGTTATTAAAAAGGATGAAGCACTTAGCTCCAGGTCTGTGAAGGTCTGATGGAGCCTGTGCTCCTCTGTACCTGGACTGACATCTTAGAATGTTACCCACATCATTTATTGCAAACACCCAGAACAGGCATCACAGAAAGCAGCAGGTACTCACTCGATGGAGTAACCCAAATGACAACATTTAGGCTACCTGATGAGTCAGGTGACAACATCAGGACTCACAAAGGGCTCTCCAGGGACTATGTGCATGTTTTACTCCGTGACTTTTCAGTGCTCAGTGCATACATGATGACAGGGGCAGGAGTCTTCCATCCCGGCACACAAGCTGGCTACAAAGCAATTTTCCCTCTTTTTCCCCTGGTCGCATAAAATTTGCATTCTTCACTGCAGAACAGCCTGTGCCTGGTGTTAGGAATGAAGGATAAGTCCCTATTTCCTTCATTTTCCTCCTTTGCCCCAAATCTCCTGCCGTAGAATAGATTTTGATGTGGAAGATGCCTTCTGGGCAAGGCAAGCACTGTGTTCCTCAGGACCAAGGTGTTTTAGCTGAACTCACTCTGGCAGAGTTAGGAACAGCCTGTGCAAGCCTGGCTTGGGCACCTGGCGCCATGAATCAGGCACAACAGCAGCTGACTCAGCAGGGACACACAACACCAGCTACCATTTAGGGACAAATGAGAGGTGGGCAGCAGGGAGGAGCTACACAAACTTGGCTACAGCTGTGAGTGCAAGGTCAGGGGTGGGACAAAATAACCTATATTTGACCTCTCAACTCGAGCTTCTGGGGTTTCAGATTAAAATTAAATGTAGAGTGTGAGCTGGCACCCTCTCTCTTGCTCCACTGGCAGTGTTGGCTACTTCCCATAGCAGGATGTTTAGCACTTGGAGAGGCCATAGGCACCTGCACATTGAAAACAACACTGAAGTGCCTTTACCTCTCACTCAATCCCATCTCTCTTTATCTCTGAATGATACTTGATGGTTTTGCATGCTTGGCTTTATCTGGCACTGGCAGTGCCAAAATATAGACCTAGGATGTAGGTGTTATCCAGTGTAGGTGTTATTCAGTGGGAATGTGGCCTCATGCTCCATGAATTTGACCAAGAGTGGCAGCAAAAGGACAGATGAAGGACAGATGATGGAGGACACTGTAGCAATATAATTAATGCTTAAAGACTAGAGGTGTACCAAAGCTTGAGCAGGGCAAAGCCTTTGGCTTCCCAATATTTAGATTAGCAATCTAAAGTAAAGCATCTCAAACACTGCAGCAATTTATTCAGATTGGAGGCGTTACCCGGGAAGCACAGGAAGAGAGAATTCATCTCACCTAACTTTAACCATTGCAAAGTTAAACATCTGTTTAATCAGTTCCTCTTACAGCCAGGGGAGAGACACAAACCTCTAGAAAGGGCCTAATCCGAGCCAGTATAAGAGAGATGAACTGCTCTCTGGAGGATCCTGTCTGCTTCCATTGACTATTGAGAGATGATCACCAGCTTGGATCAGGAACCTGCCCTCAGACACGTGACATTCCATGAGACTCATCTACCCCCCAGATATCCAGGATCTCTTTAGAAATCTCATGAGTGTTATTGCAGTAACAAATACTGCTTTTTCATATTTATGCTCACCAGAAGCAAGTTTTGATTTCAAGTGTATCTCTTTTGCTCCCACACTGATTCATTGTCATTCTCTTCTTCCCCTGTTTAAACACATGTATGTGTGTATGTCTGAGCATATACATACTATATACATGAACTAACTGTATCTGCACATATAATGCAACATTCATGTATTTTATCGCATTTAATCTCCTACGAACAGGGAAATCTGACAAAGTCTCCAAGTTTCTGCACTGAATCCCAGGCATGGTATACTTGTCATATTAACTATTCACAGAATCATGGAATGGTGTTAGTTGGAATGGACATTGAAGCTCATCCAGTTCTAAATCCCCTTCCACGGGCAGCGACACCTTCCACTTGCACAGGTTGCTCAGACCAGCTCAAACTGCTGGAAATCAAAAGCCTTACCAAATTATTATTAATTTTAAATGCTTGAGGGTTATTTTTAAACCACCTTCTCCCAGGTGCTGTAGTTGGCTTGTTCTGAGATACTTAAGTCATGTTAACCCTTGGACCTGCCACATCACTTCTTGCAAACGTAGTCAGCTGAAACTTTTAAAGTTCACACTTCAATTAGCCTCTTGTCTGTTGAGTCTTATAAATGTTCTAATCTATAGCTAGTCTATAGGTGCTTCTGACCTATGGACAGTGTCTGTCAGATGCACAGTTGAAATAAACAGCTCTTTTCATCATTTGAAACAAGAAAAAAAAAAAAAAGACAATACATACACAGTCTGTTTATATCCTTATAATATCAGATGGACTTTTTTTACAGGAAAATAAATTACCAGATAAATAGCTTGCTTGGATACTAAACAGATTAGCCCTTCATACCATTTAAAGGGAGAAAACTGCTTTGTAACAGGAAAATTATTTTTATATCTCCTATCTCACCTGGTGCATTTCCCTTCCATTCTACTGATAATCCCAACATACTTTTTATTAAGAGCAATTCCAGACCCCATTATTGTTCCAAGTTCTGACATTCACATAGGAAATGAAAAACTGCCCTAACCTTCCTTCCTGCTCATAAAGTCCTGGAAGAGGTGGATAAGACAACAGAATCTTTTGACTTAGGGTAGATTTTTTTTTTCTGCATTTGCATAAATCCCCCAGGCAGGCAGGAAGAGACAATATTTCAAACTCAATCCCAAATATTTCATTTGGAGCGGTTATCTCATAATTACAGAGCTGCAGCCAATTAACAAAAATAGAAACTTGTGGAATGATTCTGTGCTGTTAGAGATGGAGGAAGGGACGGGGCTGATGGGCTTTAACATGTATCATATGCAGATATGCTGGAATAAACCAGGCAGTCCCACAGAGTGACCAATGATTCCTTTGCCTGGAGGACACACACCCTGGACACATTGATCCAAACACCTTTTCCTTGGGAAGAAGTTTTCTGTTGTGGGACAACCATTGCTGCCATGGTGATTTAATAGAGCAATGCAATATTGTGGGCAATCTGAGGCACAGACTTTATTTGTCCACCAAAAATGAAGTGAGAATTTGGAGGGAATATAATTATCTTTGGCAGGGGATTAGTGTCCACATGCAGAACTTCCCTGGAAGTCTGATAACTGTGGGGAAAAAAAGCCTTTTCTTTAACATCACCTGACCCACACACTCTGCAATAACAGGAACCCCCAATGGCGTGTGGGTCCAGAATACAGCGAGGTGAATATGGACCTCTGGGTATCTGCAATTCCTGCTGGGAAACTTCCTTTGAAAACACCTCAGACTCCCCATTCCCTCACCAGCAGATGGGACTGTGTGATTCAAGGTCATTCCTGCCTCATGTCTTGTTCTTGAAGGTTTCTAACCCACCATTTTGCTGCTCTGCCACATGCCACGTAGGTTTGTAGGACACAGACTCCTCAAGCCTTTTACAGGTGAACACTGGAGGCCACAGCGAGGGGGAACAGGGTAGGAATGCACTGGAAGAACTTTTCCACCTTCATGATATATTTACCATTTATGAACCAGGCATGTCCTGTAGTAGTTCTCTGAATAAAAAACACCTTAGGAGCTGGACTCTATAATTCTTGTGAGGCCCTTCCAGCTCAAGATATTCTGTGATTCTAACCTCTGCAGTATTTTCTGCAAGTGAAAAATGGAGTATATTTTTCATCAACTTAAGATCAGACCCTGTCCTTGGATATAACAAGAGGGTTCCCTTGGAAAAAGTGATTACTGGCCTTTTGGCCAAACAAAAGTATAAGGTTTTGTGTCATACAGTATAAAAGATCCCCTCATCACTTCCCAGGCTCAGGGATGAGGAAGACTCAAAGCATGGCTGTGTCTACAGCAGGTTACAAGCAGAGCTGCCACAAGCACAGGATGTTTCCTATTCTCTGTGCCACGCAAACAGCTCCAGTCCAACTTCTTGTACAGCACTTAAAAGGTCTCTGGGGAGAACTTAGAGCACCTTCCAGTGCCTAAAGGGGCTCCAAGAGAGCTGGAGAGGGACTTTGGACAAGGGCCTGGAGGAACAGGACAAGGGGGAACGGTTTCCCGCTGACAGAGGGTAGGGTTGGATTAAATATTAGGGAGAAATTCTTCCTTGTGAAGGTTGCTCTGAGAAGCTGTGGCTGCCCCGTCCCTGGGAGTGTTCAAGGCCAGGTTGGATGAGGCTTGAAGCAACCTGGTCTAGTGGAAGGTGTCCCTGCCCATGGCAGGGGGTTGGAATGAGATGGTCTTTAGGGTCACTTTCAACCCAAACCATCCTATGATGCCATGACTGTATTCCTACACCATGTGCATGCAAGTACATGGATCCCAGCTTTGCACGGAGATTCAGTGTCAAAGGATGAGCAAATTTAACTTTCAGTGTCACCTCAAGGCCAGCTTGAAGGAACAATCCAAATTATCCAGTGTTTCTGTGTGAGATCCCTGATGTAGAAGTGCCACGTCACCACTGCTGATACTCAATCACTTATGTCCCTGTCCCCTAGAAATAAGCTGGATCTCTGGATGTAGCTGGATAAGAGTTAGGGAGGGTCTGTAGTTTCCTGGGTAATGCACAGTGTAGCACTAAGCAGGTTCACTCCATAAATGGGTGAGGATGTTGAAGATCATTTCCAGTACAAATAAGTCAAAGCAGGGAGGATAAAAGGCTCCTTCCCTCAGCTTTCCTTAACTACAGGAAGTCCACCTGTGGGTGTTTCGAGCCCTGCCTGCTCTGATGGTGTTCCTGCCTACAACAAATTGGCCCTGTGTGGTTGCCATCAGATTTTGACTTGGTTACTTCCAAAATTTCGCCTTTTTTTTTGCATATATATACTACAAGGAAATTTATTTACATGAGGCTAATAAAATCACATCCCTGAAGGAGCTCCTGTGACACACTGGTTCTAACCTGTCTCAAATGGCAGGAGTGGGTGCTTTGCTATGAAAATTTAAGGAATATTCTCTATTGTATAAAAAGGGCAAAAATGTGAATCAATTGCTTTACAGTGGACAGCACTGAAGAAATTAAGGCCAGGCCCTGTTTCTACTGAATCAATTATTATTTTGCTCCTGATTGAAATGAAAGCTGAATCAGACTTCATAACTACTTTCCTGAGTACTTTAATAGCCAACCCTGTGTATTTATAATGCCTGTATTTATATGGCTTATTCATTTAACAACATCCTTTCCCCTTCATTTATGTTACAAATAAACAGAAATTGTTGAGCTGATGCCTAAAAAAAAAAAATAATGTAAATATTTGCTACAGTAACAACTTAAAAATAGGATTCTCCTCTGGCCCTGCATTTGTTAAGGATAAATTTGGTCCAGTAATTTTTATTGCACTCATTATAAAAGAGACCACACACTAGTTTCTTTTAGAAATGCTTAATCAGGGCTTTAAAATTATTAGCACGGCTCCTAGGACCTGTAGCACCTTGAGATGTACAGAGGGTATCTACTGAAGGGTCTCACCACTTCCCCTCCGGATTTGTTCAAGAAAAAATACAATTACTGGTGTGATTGCAAAGAGGTGGCTATGGAAGCATTGTCTACTGCAGCCTGACACCAGAAGGTGTGATAGTGTCTATTTTTGCATCAAAGTCACCCAAATGAAGAGTAATCTGCCCCATATGGATACTGATATGACTCGATTGTGCCATTTGGGCCAGATGCCAGGGAAGTGGGGTCTGATAGCTCCAAGCTGTCTGCTGTGGAGGATGGACTCGTAACTCCTTATGTTACAAATATTTGAGTTTCCCACTGTTTGGATCTTTTTTTTTCTTCTTTTTCTGAAGTCCAGAAAAGCTCACCAGAATGGACAAAACCTGGCATATATCTCTTCTTTCTTGTGAAGATTTTCTGATCTTTTCCACATCTTCCAGCAAAGTGACAGTTGGCTAAATGCCATCCTGCTTTTTTAAAAAAAATATAGAATGTGAAAGCAAATAAAAAATAAAGTGGTTTAAAAAAAAAAAAGAGGAAAGAACAATGAAAATTATGAAATTAAGATGCAGAAAAACATAATTAACAAACAGTGAGAAGATTAGGAAATTACTAGGACAGCCTGTAATTTTTTTCATGTTTCATTTCAAGTTAGTGGGAAGAACGGAGGAATCAAGACAAAAAGGCCAAGGAGTTCTTACAGCTGACCTTAGCAAAGCTTTTTCTCAGATCCAGGTCACACTTAAACTCTTCCCTGTGCACTGCATCATGTTATTCTGCTACCTGGCAGAGCAATGAGTGAGCTGATGTTGGAAAGCAAGCCGAAAAGGTCTTGTTCTATACAAATGCTAAATGTTGTTGTTATCATGTGAAAACTGCTGCTCCACTGACCTTACAAAATGAAAAGGGAGCCTGGTGTGCCTCTGCCCGGGGACACAGCCAGATCAGGCTGAAGTCACACACAAACCGCGGCGTAGGTGCTCCAGGACCCTGCCAAAACAGGGTCTATAAATGCAATATATGGCTTCAAACCACGGATCACGGCCAGCCAGGGGAAAACTTGCTCACGTTTCAGCCTGCAGGTTTGACCAGGGAGACTTAGGGAAGAAGGGATTCCTGTCCCTGTTTCTGGTGTGGCTGCCAGAAGCTGCTGCTGCACTTTACACCTCCAGAGACCATGGGGAAGGGAAAAAACACCTCACAAATTTTCAGCTGGTGAGTGCATCAGGAAAGCCTCTCCCTCTCTCACTGCCACCATTCACACCCAGAGTTATGGTCCCTAACAACCTTTCACATGGCCTGAGACAGGCCTGGCCAGTTCCTCTCTTTTCCCCATAATAAGAGAGAGCAGAAGAAACTTTGCATTTTATGGACACAATAATCTCATTAAAGCTTCAGCGTGGCTTCCAGAAGTTTTAATAAACCAGCTGGTTAATCACAATAACCTCCCTCCCCCCCTCCACTTTATGGAAAGATCCTGCGGTCAGGAAATATAAAACTCTCAACACGTTGACCACAGCAAGGATTACAGCCTCATGCAGTGACACTTTTCCAACTGGAGATCTTGTGTGCTGCACAAACCTCAAACAACCTCATAAACAAGTTCGAAGCAGACCTAACGCCAGGCTTGCCAAGGAGAACATCAAGAGTGATTCTGTTAATGAGGTCTGGCTGGAGCTGAAACACCTCTCCTAAGTGTGTTATTTTTAATCAAGTCATTTCCAACAGGAACCTTTATAGGAGTGTGCACTGATTCATTCCTTAAAATTTACGCTTGCAGGCCCCAGTCTTGGGCCACTGATGTCACTGGAGGCTTTGGCAGTGACGGATGGGTGTTGAAGCAGACACCACACTCGGTGACTTAATGCCCACAGCTTGCACCAGAATCCATGTCCTCAGACTCTCATACCTCAGAGGAGGCTGGGAGCACGATCCAAGAGCTCGCCTCTACGACAGAGAAGGAAGCTGATCACAAATCAGAGAACTGTCAAAGGGCTGGAGCACTTCCATGGAGACAGGCTGGGAGAGCTGGGGTTGTTCAGCCTGGACAAGAGAAGTACTTGAAGGGAGCTTATAAAAGAGAGAGAGAGGAGACTTTTAACATGGGCAGACAGTGACAGGGCAAGGGGGAATGCTTTTAAAACTCTTATCTCTCCTAAAAGATGAGAGAAAATAGTGCTGTCAATTCCAGTCCATAAGCACTTTTATTCAAACTGTGGCTGAAGTAAGAGCCGTGTTTTCCCAGGAAAAAAGGAGATTTAAGGTTAGTGTCCTGCTCCACTTGAAAGATTTCACACCCCTGTCTCCCAACAAAGCCCCTTAGACCACCAGGCTACTTTAGAAAAAAAGGAGTCTCACCTCCTCATGCTGCAGTTAAGTGACTGTGAAACCAGGAGTGAGGAAACAGGAGGGAGCCTGATTTCCCTTTGGATGGGCACTCTGCACCCCAGACCTGCCTTTGCATGACATCAGTGACAAGTGTTAAAGGTGGAGACTATGTCCAAAGACCCTCTGCTGCTGGCAGACACTGAGTGTTCCTCCTGTGGAAGCAGAGCAGCACCAAGCACCTGCAATGGTGTCAGAACCAAGCGGATGTGGTGGCTCCAAAGACACTGTGAAACTTGGGCTCAAAACTTGGCCTCAAAAGCTGAATCCTCTCAGGTCAAACGTGCTACAAGTTAAATCCACTTGCACAAAGAAGCAGCAGCACAGGGAAGGAGGAAATTCTACAGTAGAGACTGCTGGGGAAGTGCAATTCTTTATGTCTGAAGACCTCAAAGTGCTTCTCAGCACAAATTAAGCAGCAACCACCATCTTTTTGCCACTTACCTCTGCCTAATTTAGCAACTTATCAGATGCAGCCTCTTAGTTTATTGCGGGCATCATAGCATAAAAGGCATATTCGTAACATCATCTTTGAGTCCTGTGGGTCCCTGCCAAGTCCACTGAGAAACAAAGATGTGTAAATGATGTTCAGCCAGCCCGTATAGATACTCAGGTCAGGGTGCTACAAGCCACCCACTGGAAGTTCTCTCTATCCATGTAGAGGGAACCCTTGCAGTTTATACAGGTGTCTCCTTATAGTCAAGTAAAATCTACTGAGATTAACTTCAGTCCTTAGCAAACAACCAGAATATGGCTCTCTATCCCCATTTATGAACATTAAAAATGAGGGTGAAAGCAGCTGTTCCAGTGGAGCCGAGAAAATATGGCATTTTTTCCTCGCTCCCATGCCATGTCTGTACTCACTGAGCCACATTGTTTCTCTAAAGGTTTTCTACTCCTGGAAATTTACTATTTCTGGATAATGGTTCCCAAGTAGTTGCTTAATTAAAGCCCCCATGTAGCCAGTTTTATTCCAGAATTCTGGAATAGCTGTTCTGGTAAATTCTGAAGTGTCAAGAAGCCCTAAGGCATGTGAGGAGAAGTGTGTGCCTGTCTCAATGAGAAGCTGTTAAAAGGAAGGTGAAAATAATAGGAAACTTTCTTATATTGGTAAAAGGCAATGAGTGTGTTGCTGGTAGCATCATTTTAAATCATTCTGGCACACAAACAACTGGAGCTGCACAGCTAGTGTGGAGGGGAAAAGAGGGATTGAATTAAAGCACCTTCTTTTTTGATTCACACATGGTCTTCAAGGTTACAATTTAGTCATTATTTGAATTAACATTCCAAATAATTTCTTGGAGGCATCTCAGTCTCAAGTCTATGAGCTGTTGATTGTATGTGTTTGATACATGAAAATCAAGCTGTGCTAATTAGTTTTGATTTTACATATAGTTTATGATGTGTTAGCTCTTTGCCTTGATTGGATTAATGTTGTTCTTAGAAACACATGTTACACGTGAAAAAAAAAGTTTTTTCAAGTACCTCTGCTACAAATATCCTCTAACAGTCTTTGGAAATGCCATGTTTGTGCAAATTTTCCTGCAGTAAGCTTACAGGTCAAAACTACATGTGAAAAAAAAATATAAGGCACTGGGAGCATGAACATGGAAAAAAAAAATGTGTAGTATTTTATTTGAGCAAGTAGTGAATGTTTTGTAGACTAGCCCAGCACTGTTCACTACTGGGTTCATTAATTGCATCCACTAATTTTGTAGTCCTCGTTCCTGGCACTGAGGGCCCTGTGCTCACACACCAGCCCCATCACACACACACACACTCAGCCACGCTGACCTTCAGCTCCAATCATGCCCTCCTGCCCGCACTAACATCAACTCACTCAGACACTTTCACATTGGGTTACGTGCCCAGGTCCTGGCACTCACATTCGGTTATGTCCAGAGCGTTACACCCACACTTAATTACAATCACACCCTCACACTCCCTTTCGGTTACACCACCAGCACCGCCCACCTCCCCCCGCGCCCAATTACCATCACAAGTGATTAAACCTGCGAGTCTGCACCTATAATCCTCCACCGGCGTTCGCATCCACTTATGCTCAACAGCCCTCCCTGGGACGCTCGTCTGCTCGTCACATCGTGCACGCATGGAAACACCGGAGCCCTTCTTCCATCCTGACATTGGAGTGGTTTTTTTTTAGTTTTCCTTTCAGCGGCGCAAAGAGCACCCACTTCTTACCGAGGAACAGAAAGACCTGCTGTTCCTGTGGACTGTTGCCTTCCCAGAAAAACACCTTGAAGCCTTGTATACCCCCTGAAGAATGCATGCTGTGGTTGGTTTTATTTTAGTTCCTGACGGGACTTTAAATCAGGGCACCTTTTCACGAAATGCTGTGTATTTGAAACAAAAGGCAGTTCCAACCCTAAAGAGATTCAGGCTGTATCTGCCTTTCATCTGGAGAAAGTGATGGAGTTTCTTATGGAGGAATATAGCCACCTGCTCAATCTCCTGTTGCATCCGTGGGAATGTCATGGAGGCAAATTCCTGACGTTCCCTGACACATGGACGAGCACTCACCGCTGCAGAGACTCGCTGTCAAAGCAGTCTGCAGGCACCTGAGGTGATCCAGACAAATAATGCCCTCTGCCTGTCTGCATGGCCTTCCTGAGCAGTTGGTGATGCTCAGGTGAAATCCTTCTCCCAACATCAGCAAAAATGTTGTTTCAGTGACCACAGACCTGGAGGTGTCCAAGGCCAGGTTGGGTGGGGCTCTGAGTAACCTGGTCTGGTGGAAGGTTCCCTGCCCGTGGCAAGGGAATTGGAACAACATAACCTTCAAGTCTCCTTCCAGCCCAAACCATTCCATGATTCCAGGCTTCTGTGACCTCGCCCTTAAGCCCACCATGTCTTCACGAACACAAGACCCACCTCAGAGGTTGTGAAGCCCACACAAATGTTAACAACAAATCTGGGATACAATAGGATTGGTTTCGCCAGATACATTCAATTCCCGGAACACTAACCACAGCCATGAATATTAATAAAAGATCAGTAAGAAAAAAGGATGGAAAAAAATGTTGTGTACAGACACTGTAGAGGTAAAAACAGAGCAAGCCATGTATCATCTGTACCAACCCATGTGCACCCACATGCACAGACATCACATTATTTTTTCCAGTATTTAAAACCCACAGTCAGTCTCAACCAGACTTAAGAGGAAGCTCTGAGAATCTGAAGTAATTTCTAAAGCAGGTTTTGATTTAGAAAGATAAGGAAAAGCTCTGACTAGGAAGCCAAATTTCCAATTGTGTATTCCTGACAGAGACTTGGATCTGAATTTGTATTAATCAAGACAAGACCCCAACAAAATTCACTCCTAGAAGTAGTGGCAGGTGGTGAGGGAAAGGAAAAAGAAGAATAAAAAAAGAAAAATAATGAAACTAAATCCATCTAAACCTAAAAAAAACCCTGCAGGATGAGACAGGGTCTATGGGTAAGGGCCTGCCATCACAATAGGATACACATGGCCTGTTCAAAGATGCCTTTGCAGGAAGCCAGGCCACAAATAAAACAAGACATGTGGTGTGGGGTTGAATTGGCCGCTTTTTTATTAAATAAACAATTGATCCACAGCAAGTGGATCTAAATCATTTAGGAGGTCTTTGTTGATCCTGACCAGAACTAAGAAGTGCAGATAACCTGCACTTGGCGTTATGATCATTGCCCGCATGTCTATCACCCATCAGAAATCCCACTTCTGTGTGTCTCAGGGGAGCAGGAGAGGAGAGAGAAGATAGGGAAGGACACAATTAGGGGGAACAATCTCTTTTCATCACCCAAACACCTTCAGCACTGTCCAAATCTGAAGAGATGCAGATGACAGAGGGGAGACGCACCAGTGTCAGTGTTATGGGGATGGCACCCCCATTCCATGCCCTCCACCATGTCTTGTGCCCAGCATTCCATGCAGGGAGGACTAACATACCATGACTGCTCCAACCATAATTCTTGGCAAAGCCAACAGAAGGAGGTTAGAAAAGTACAAAGGGCAAATCGTGAGCTGCCATTTCCTCGCGGGAGGATTAAAAGCCAGATTTTTGCCACAACCTGATGACATTAAAGATGCTATTTCTGACAGAAATTACAATGCAACATAGGAAAATTATAAATTATTTCATCACGGCATTGTCAAAATCGACAAAGATCAAACAGAAAGAACATTTTTACCAAACACCTTACAAAACTCTTGTATTTGAAGAGGGTAAGATTCAGGCCAGGCTGCTGTGAATACTTCAGGTTCACTTCTGTGATTTTTGTGACTTCAAATTAGTTATTTTTCTCCAGTGTTCTTATATGACTTTGGTAAACCAGAGATGTTTTAGTCAACATTTTTCAAAGCTGCTGTTGGCTGCTTGCTCCTCATTCTTTCTCAGGACCCCATATTTTAACCACCATTTTTTTAGAAGCCATGCCAAGTGTCACCACTCCATAGCCACCACTCTTATGCATCCTACAAAAATGGAAGCACTTTGGAAAATGCAATTTACCCTGATGTAAGTGAGATAACACCTGTGAGCTTCTGCCATACATAAGGCAAGGATTAGGGCCAAAGGGCAAAGATCTGGTTCAGAGGAGTGAAAAGCATGATGGTGACAGTAAGGATTACAATTAAATCATTTACTAGTAACATGAAAAAAAATTTTTGAATGGTGTCACTGTCTAGGAGGTGTATTTTGCTTTTCAGCTGATGATCAGTCAGCGCCTATTTTGATTTTTCACCAAAATACAAAAAATGCCTTCAGAGTAATATTTTTCTGGAGGCTTCATCCTGATGGACTAGACTCAGCCCCGAGGGTCCTTCGGGATCTCAGCAGAGTTTCTGTGGCACCACCGGCATCCCAGTGCTCAGTTAACCTTCTCTTGAGAGTGTTTTTGTGGATTTAAGTGATTTTAACCCAAAATGATCCAGATCTGATATTTGCAGTGGGCTCATTTCCTATGGAGTAAAGGAAGAGGGAAAAATCATGCAGCACAGTCTATGCCATTATTAAAATGAAAATGATAATCAGGATAGAGCAGGAAGTGCAACTTTGCAATAAAAAAACAATCCCAATTCACATTTTGGGTTCACACCTCTCAAACAGCTTGTGGGAAAATAGTAACAGCGACAACAATAAACACAGGAGCAACAAAAATGTGGGATCCCAGTGCCCGTGCCCACAGTGAGAATAAAAAATGCAAAGCCTGGGCCACCTCGCCTTTAATTTCCTAACTGCTGTTTTGTAAGGCTGTGTCATGCTTCTCAGTTCAAACACGCTTTGGCTCTTTATTATTCATGGGCCTTTTTCTCAGTCAGTGGTGTTGAATAATAAAACAGCCCAGGATCAAATGGGCCAATTCTCCACGCCTGACACCAACTGCTACTGTTCGCTGGGCTCTGCCAAGCGTTGCCTCTGATAATGAGTGGGATTTGGTTAAACAGTAAATTAATGAATAATGAAATATCCAGGTTGATCAGTTAGAGAGCACGCTTGCTTTGCCCCCGGCCAAGTGCTCGGGGCAGAAATTACTCTCAAACGGCACTTGCCTGTGTGCTGGGCTGGATAACTATTTTACAGCCTATTGCTTGACAGGATGTTGGGAAGGGGGCGAGGGGAAGGGGGGAAGTCGGGGAAGCAGAGCGGGCAGGGCAATCTCCTTATCACCCCACATGGAGGGGAGATGGGGCCGCTTTGGGGTTGTGCAGCCCCCCCCCTAGAAGGGGGAGAGGGTTGCGAGGTTGAAGGAGGTCGTGATGAGCCTGGGAAAAGGACGAGCTCCCTTCTAGGTCTTCTTCTGTCTCCTCCCAAACAGAAGAATTGTTATATCGGTGGTCACATTTATTACTATTATTATTATTATTATTATTATTATTATTATTATTATTATTATTATTATTATTGTTGTTGTTGTTGTTGTTGTTGTTATTATTGTTATTATTATTATTGTTGTTATTATTATTATTATTACCTTGATCCTGGCTATCACCGGGGTGAACCCAACCTTCCCCCGCTCCCCATCACCGTCAGTTCTCGCCTTCCGTCAGCCCCGTCCGAGCGTGTTTCAGAGCGGGGCCAGCCCTCCTGGCAGGGCTTGGAGCCCAGAGTGCAGAAAGAGCCTCCCGGAGCCGTGTGTCAGGTGTTTGGGGCAAATAAAAGAGCCTGTGAAAGGCTCTACCTGCACGGGGTGGGGCACAGAAACAGAGAGATGGGAAAAGCGAGCCCGGAATGGAGAAAGCAACTCTGAACCCTTCATTTTAATAACCCCGTTCCCTTCATTTTCTGCATCGGGAGAAATAAGTAGCTGTAAAGTATTTTCCGCAGGTCAGTAGCACAAGTACATATATGTACATAAACACACACGCACGATTTTTACACCTGGAGGAGAGGGGGAAACCCTACTTGACTCACACCCGTCATCCGGAATTGCACCCCAGCCAGGGTGTTTATTTGGGGTGGTGGTATTGCTCCACATCAGCGAGAAAACCGCTATAATTATCACCTTTTATCCAGAAGGGAAACTCTCTGTAACCAACTCACTCTAATTTATTTTTATTTTCATTTTTTAATGGTTATTCTTTCCAAACTTTCCAAACAAGCCCAAACTTCCTACGCCAGAGCAGGGAGAGGGGTGAGGGGAAACAATATATGCCTATTAAAAAGAAAAGAAGGGAGTAGAAAACCCATCTCTTTCCAAAATGCGAGTTTACAGGTCGGGGCTCAGTTAGTTTCGCTCGTCTCCTGTCACTCCTCAGTTAAAGTTTAAAGAAACCTGCGAAGCGTAAGGAGAAGGAGGTCCCTGCTAAGCCTCGGCCATCGCCCCCGTCCTCCTCCGGCAGCTGCCGGGCGCAAGGAAAAGCCTCCAGGCTCCGGCTGCGATGGCAAAGTCCCGGGAAATCGGGATTGGAGGGGTTTAACGAGAATCTCCTTCACTTTTTCAGTCTTCATTCATCTGCCTGCACGGCGTTGTGTGAGCGTAGGGATAAACAGGAGGCTCTGGGGCAGGTTAAAATCGGTGTTTATTTCTCGAGCAAAACCACCTCTCACATTCGCCGTCTCATCTTAACACCAAAATCCAGAATTTTTCGTTTTCAAGTATTTCACCTCGTTCCTGCTCGCCAATTTAAAATACATTTTTAAATCCAGACTATTTCCGTGAAAACCATTTACCCAAAAAAGTGCTTTCTAGCCCCATTAGCAGTTCTTCTACCATCACCCCCCACCCTCCACCCATCATTACCAGTTATTGTACTGTGATTTTCTGTACAGCCCTGGAAATAGGCTCCCTTTTCCCCAGCCAAAACAGGATCCACTTTGCACTGGGATAAAGCACAATTTAGGGGTGACCGGAGCTTATCTCGTCCCGATAGTTGCTCACAGCTTTTTGGGAAAACTGCAGCTTTCGGTTAAGTTACTGGAAGTTTTGCAGGAGCTAAAAACTGCCAGGTGATGCTTTGTACACCGAAATAAACCATTCCTAGCCTTGATTTCATGAGGCAAAAATATCTTTCCTGATGCTTTGGTGGATTTTTAGAAAGAAAATAAATGCCCACACGCATTTCATTCACATCGGTGTTTTAAACGAGTAAAACTGTGGATGTAATTGCAATTGTAGAGAATGCTCTGAGTAAATCTCAACACGCACTGATTTAGAACCTGGAAAGGACCAAAGGTTTTTGTCTTAAAGGAAATGTTGCTGTGGACCTGAGGAAGGCATCCTTCTCGCGTGCTGTCGGGAGATGCAGGCGATTTCGCTGTGTATTTAACAGGACTGATAATCACCGGCACACCACTTCCCCACGCTGGAGAACCACGCAGATCCACAGAGTTTGCCTTTGTATTAAAAGCACCTTGCAAATGTTACATTTGGGTGGTTTAGTGGGGTTTTTTTTTGGTTGTGGATTTCTTTTACAGATTTACCCCATTCGGGGCCGAAGGGGGTAAAAGGATTCTGAAAATTCGGGTGAGAAATACATGCGCAAACGCACAGACACACTTTTTTCATTTTAGTGTTGTTTGGAGGAAGCTCCAAATTAATTGTGGTCATTTCGTAATTGCGTGAGATTCTGGGGGTTTTTCGTCTTCATATTAAGCAGAGAGTATAGAGACACTCTTAACTCGTAAACCCCCAGAGATTTACTTCTCCCTCCCCCAGGAAGCGTTCGCAGGCAGAGGGGGGATTTTGCTGGAAGGGTAATGGGGGCAGCCCTTCCTCCGCTGGGACACCGGGATGTGCGGGAAGCAGCAGAGCCCTGCCCCGAGGGGAGAGCGCCGGGAAGGACCGGCCCTTTGCACCGGCTGGGCTCTGTCGCAAGGGTTAAATTCCGAAGGCAAAGACAAGGAGCAGTTTTGTTTTTCCCTTAGCTCCTGAAAGCCAGTAGTGGTGCGCGAGTGGAACCGAGTCTGGAGCTACTCGCAGTTGTGACACGACGTGTAACACAACGTCCTGGTGCAGCTGTGCACAGACACACGTCCAGCTACAGGGGAAAATTATGTGTGGATGCCTGTTTACGAAAGAGACAGAGAAAACCAAGGAATTCGGTGAATATATTGGTCCCGGGGATTATTTAAGACATTTGACTAGTTCCATTATAGGGACACCAGATGTTATTTACGAGACCTTGTATAAATGTGGGCCATATCATGCAGGTGGGGAGGGAAAAGAGGGGAAAAAAAAAGCCAAAGGAAGAAAAGAGAGGAGTTCACCCCACAGGGATGAAAGACAAAACTGATGTTTATAACTATATAAATCACGGTGAAGTTTTGTAATGGAAACTAGAACTACCTGGAGTTTAAAGGAGGAGAATGGGGCAAAGCAGCAGAGGCGCAGGGAGGGAGGGAGGGAAGGTCCCTGCTGGTCATGGCTGGGAAAGCAGATGAGAACCCAGCGCCGTGGGGAGGGGAGGTGGTGCTGAGCTGGGGTACAGCTGGGTTTGCCTGGGTTGCTGCGGCTACTCGCTGCTTTTAACCTTGGCTGGGGAAGATGCGAGGAGGAAGACCAGGACATAGGCAGGTAGGGAGAGAGAAAGAAAGAGAGATGGAAAGAAAGAGAGAAAGAAAAAGAGAAAGAGAGAGAGAAGGAAAGCAAGAGAGAGAAAGAGAGAGGAAGAGAGAAAGAGAGAGAGAGGAAGAGAGAAAGAGAGAGAGAAAGAGAGAAAGAGAGAAAGAAGGAAAGAAAGAAAGAAAGAAAGAAAGAGAAAGAAAGAAAGAAAGAGAAAGAAAGAAAGAAAGAAAGAGAAAGAAAAAAGAAAGAAAGAAAGAAAGAAAGAAAGAAAGAAAGGAAGAAGGAAAGGAAGAAAGGAAGAAAGGAAGAAAGGAAAAGAAAGAAAGAAAGAAAAAGAAAGAAAGAAAGGAAGGAAGAAATAAAGGAAGAAAGAA
>JACAXG010000131.1:1617957-1659524 GCA_018881555.1 Amblyornis subalaris | reverse complement strand
GAAAGAAAGGAAGGAAGAAATAAAGGAAGAAAGAAGGAAAGGAAGAAAGGAAGAAAGGAAGAAAGGAAAAGAAAGAAAGAAAGAAAAAGAAAGAAAGAAGGAAAGGAAGAAATGAAGAAAGGAAGAAAGGAAAAGAAAGAAAGAAAGAAAGAGAAAGAAAGAGAAAGAAAGAAAGGAAGGAAGGAAGGAAGGAAGGAAGGAAGGAAGGAAGGAAGGAAGGAAGGAAGGAAGGAAGGAAGGAAGGAGGAAAGAGACATCAATCTGATCTTGTCTTGTTGAACATCGCTGGGAAAATGCAGTGGAGAAGAGGAGAGCAGCAGGAATATTCCTAGTCTCCTGACACCTCGTTTCCAGAGCCCAGTGCTCCAGTGTCCGAGCCTACCGCTGGCTGCAAGCCGTGGGGAGAGGGAGGAGACCCCGGCCCCGGGACAGGCAGGACACAGCGGTGCCTCCCGAAGCAGCGCACTGCACTTTATTACAGACATGTACACAGACATGCTTGAATTTGCAACCTTGACACTGTCGCCGGGAGCCTGGGAAACTCGGGGTGAGCCCTTCCTCGTCTCGTCGGGTCCCGCTTTAAAGGGAGCCCTCGGTTTCCACAAGCGGGTGCTTCTGCCGAGTTACAAAAGAGCTTTCCCCGGTGCATTTGTTTTGGTTTTGGTTTGTTTGGAATTTTTTAATTCCCTTTTTACATAACTGTTGCACAGTTCTTGCTTAACCGAGAAACTTCCTCATCCCCCCCCTCTCCCTCCAAACAGCCTCCCCCAGACTCCTCTGGGAGAGGCGAGGGCTGTTTTGAAAGGTTTCATGCAAAACATGTGCTCTACTGAAAATAATACCGTCGGTGCGATTAAAACAAAAGCAAACAAAACAAACTAAGAAAGCGTGGCATGCAGCCTGGCTTTGGGGAATCAGCTGCAGTGCCGCTGGTATTCCCAGCCCACCGGCATCCTTGCCCCCACACCTACCCGCAGCTGGATCGGAGGCACCGGGGAAGAGAGGTTTGGGGGTCCCCACTCCCCGCCCTGCAAAGCCCCGGCAAAAATTAGGAAAGGGAAAGAGGGAGGGGGATTCCCTTTGCTCTTTCTCTGGCAGCTCCGCTACTCCCCCACCTCCTTTTCCTCCTACTCGGACCCCGGGAGCCGCTGTCCCCGTCCCCCCCATCCACGCACCCACCCACCCGCCTCCTCCATCCCGGGCCCCACAAACTTGCTCCGGGCGTTTTTGCCATCACACCACGGAGAGAAAGTAGGTCACGGCTGAGTCCAAGCCTGGCTGAAGCCGAGGCAGCCGAGCCTCGAAAGCTTTCCCATAGAACACACTTTGGGGTCGTCGTTTGCAATGGTGTTTGGTTTTGTTTTTTTTATTATGATGAAGATGATGATTTATTTTGGACACCTTGGGCGATCAGCTGAGCCGGCTCCTGTAGTCCAAGCTGGAAGGAGAGGGAGAAGGGAGGTAGTTTGGGAGATGGAGGTGGGGATGGATTTATTTTTTGCTATTCCCCCATCCCCTCCGAGAGAAATACTGAGTTGCAAAAACCGAATCACCGCCCGTCAGGGCTCCTGCACCTCTCTCCGTCTGCCCTCTCCAACCACCTCTCTCTAAAAACCAACAGATAAACCCCAACCCAGACGAGCCTTCAGACCGGGTATTTAACAGAAATAGTTCACCGCAATAAAAGCGAGGCTTTAAACCGGTTTTCCACCCTCAGGGCTCCATTCGAGCACACGTGTGTGTTTGTTTTCAGGGTGACTGTGCGGAGGGTTAAACTGACAGTCCTTTCCAGGAAAAAAGAAAAAAAAAAGAAAAAAAAGAAAAAGAAGAAGGAAAAAAAAAAAAGAGAGAGGGGGAAAAAGGGTGTTTTCTATAATACCAGTAAAAAACAATTAATTGAAAAATCCTGAGGCCCGAATCTGCTTCCCCTACTCCTTCCCCCAACCGCAGGGTAAACCTCGAGTCACTCCGGAGTGGCTCCAGGTTCACCCTGGGGATCCGGATCTCCCCTCAGCTCTGCAGCGATTACAAACCTAAATAAAACCGATTTGGGAACGGAGGGAGAGGCAAAGGGAGAAGGTGGAGAAAGAAGTTTTCGTTTGAATATTTCCTTTTGCTAATTGCTGGTGCTGCTAGTGTAGACCCAAAGGTAGAAAATAATCCTACACTGTGAACACGAACGTCACTCCCGACCTCTATGTAAGAGTATATATAAATACACATATAGATACACACATCCAGGTATTCATAAGTGAAATGCACAGTAACAGTAACACAGCAGTGGGGGAAAAAAGAGTTTGCTGATGTTGCAGGCTTACATAAAATTTTCTTTTAACGCCTCATACTTTAAAAAGAAAAGAGAAGATTTAGTCCTAATTCAGCTGGTTAAAGCAAAATGAAACGAAAGCTCACGTTAACATGACATGAGGTTTATTATAGGTCTGCTTAGAATGAGGAGGTAAGAGTGGGAAAAAATGTGGACACTTTTGAGTCAGACAGAAATAAAATACCAACATTTCTGAGAAGCAATATTTATTGTCCTTTTTTTTATCTTTTTTCTTTTTTTTAATGTAGAGACATGTCCTGAATTTCCCCAAAGCCTAGATTGGGAAAATAAAGACTTCTTGGCGTTATAAGTAAATCCGTCTGCAGAATCGAAGCAGCACCAACATTCAAAAAAACTGAAGAGGAAAATACAACAAAACACAACAATCTCTTTTTTTTTTATTCTTATTCTTATTATTTATGTAAATCAGGTCATCACTGGACAAGAAACCAATTTCTACCCATTACCATAACAGCTTGTCTATAAAGAACAGAAAAGATTCAGATAGGATACTATCTAGTCAAGCGGGATTTTTTTTTTGTTGGTTTTATTTTTTCTCTCTTTTTTGTTTGTTTTTTTTTTTATACTTTTCGTTTTTAAATTCCCCCACCCATTCACAGAGGTATAGAGTCACAGATAAATAACCCAAAAACTACTTGCTCGCCATATTTACACATTCCCGTTAAATTAAGCATAAATAAATATATACAAACTCAATACTGAATGCCTCTCCGCATTTCTTCTCAGGAAGAGTCGATAAACTGATATTTCTCACTGCATGGTCAGATTTTTCAAGAAGAGGAGGTGAAAGGGATTGTTTGGGGCATAAAAGGAGAATTTTTTGTTATTTTTTTGCTTTCATCTTTCCAGTTTCTCATTTGCTTTTTCAGAGCTTTGCGTTTGTTTGGGTCTTTTTTTTTTTTTTTTTGCCTTTATTTCTCGCTGGCACACAGTGTTTCATCTCTCTCGAAATGTTCAGGCGTTTGCCAGTGTGTTTGGGGATGTTTTCTTTTATTTTTTTTTCCCTTTGTATAAGAAAATATACTATTTGTAAAAAGCCTACGGTCTCTCTCACACAGGGAAGCCGGAGGGGAGGGGGAGGCTGGCTGGATCGATCTGGTAAATGCTCACGGCAGCTGAAACAAGCACCAAATTCTCCGAGAAATGTATTAAAACAGAGCCGGACAGGTCTGTGTGATAAACCGGTCAGAAAGAGATGAGCAGGGGAAGGGAATAAGCCCTTTGGGCACAGCTAAAGGTCTTAAAACCATCCTTCCCCCCCCTCCCTCCCAGCCCCAAATGCAAATTTGGGGATTTGGGGAGAGATTGGTCTGGGATGCAAAGGGACTTTAAACAGCTTCTCACAGAGAATTTCTATTAGGTGGGACAAGACACGACCCGATTTTAAAGAAACCATCGGGTTGTAAAAGGATTCCCATAAAATTGGCTTCTTGTTTCCATCACATCTTGTGTGAATAACAACCAGGAAAAAAAAAAGTCAGGGAGCGTACAAAAATAAAGATCTTTCCAACGCCAAAAAAAGAATTGTTATTAAAAAAAAAAGAAAAGTGAGACTAAGAATGAAATAAAATTTACAGCAACCCACCTGTTTGGTTTGAAAACAAACTTTTCATGGTCTCTCCTCAAACTTTTCCCTTGAGTTACAAAGCAAAGCTGCCGTGTTAATCCTCCTGTTTATTGATTTATGATCCCGAGGAAACCAAATCTTTTAATAACTCAATTATCAGATAAACGTCTGAGGTGCCCCGCCAACACAAGGAGTAGGGCTGGGAAAGTGGAAGGGAGCAGGAAAATACCTTCCAGAGGGAGGCTGAGTTTAGTTGGGGGGGGACCTCTGTACTCAGCACTGATAGGAGCCACCAAGCAATGGATAATTCCTTCTGGGACCAACACTAGGCTGGAGGGAAGGACAGAGATATGTGCTCCTATCCCATGTTTTCTTCCTGATTGCATTAAATCGTAAAACTTGTATTTTGTCTCCACACTTTGGGGAGCAAATGGGGGGCATCCCACTGCAGTCAGGGGAATTTGGCTTTATCTTGCCTGAGGAATGCTCAGCCCAGCATTTGCAGTCTGTCTCCTCCAGACGGAAGGCACAAGGGACAGACGGAAACTCTTCCCTCAACCTGCTCAATGTTTAGGTCCAGGTGACCAAACCTGTGCCTAGGGGAGACTTCAGCAGCAGCAGGATCAGGCCCTCACCCGTGTGAGTAGGTCTTTCCCTAAGAACTTCCAAGGGTTCCCTCTCCCCATTAACTCATAGTGGTGGTGGGATACTTCTTCTGCAGTTAGAAGGAGCATTCCCTGCATTTCCCCAAAGACAAGGAAAGGCTATTCCCAACATTCCCCCAAAGCCTTCAGCTGGAAGCTCTGGGGTGGCAGGGAGCAGGTTTCCGTGGCCCTGCTTGTGCAGCTGGGGACGTGGAAGACTGAGAGCTAATTTGGGGTCCCCCCACACCCAAAAGCTGGAGGACTCGACCCACGGGCTCCTCGCAAATCCTGTTTGCAGAGGGCAGGCAAAGCAACATCCAACTCTTGGTGCTCTCCTCCAATAAACAGGATTTTCCCACCAGAAGAGAAGGGAGATGTGCTGTCAGGTGGTGCCATTTGTTCCTCCCCAGGTACACACACACCTCCTTTCCCTTTCCCTTTTCCTTTCCCTTTCCCTTTCCCTTTCCCTTTCCCTTTCCCTTTCCCTTTCCCTTTCCCTTTCCCTTTCCCTTTCCCTTTCCCTTTCCCTTTCCCTTCCCACACATCACTGCTGAGCCATGCGCTATGCTGGAGCCTGGATCGTCCTTCCCCAGAGGTCTGATGAACTTTGGGGTGGTTGGCAAGGAGCAGGATTTGGAGGACCGAGGGCTGCCTGGGGTTTGCTTTTCGGTCTGGGGGTCCCTCCCCTGCTGGTGGGGGATCCATGAGCTGACCACCACACCTGCTCTGGTGACCTCCACAGGGGTGTGACAATCCCTGTCACAAACACACCCGCCGGCAGGGGCGTGCCAGGGGCTAAGACAGCCTCCCAACTCATCCCAACAGCCCATGGAGAAGGCTGCCTGCCTCAGTTCCCCCACTTTCTCATGGGAGATCCCCCAGGCACTCTGCCCCAGAAGAACCAAAGGGACATGAGTGAGGAGCAGCTCCAGAGGGGCTGGATAATTCCTGCATTTCTAGTGCCACACACATGCCCAAATGTCAAGTAGAGAACAAGAGCTGAGACCTGGCTGCAGGAAGATTTGAAAAGCAGAGCAGGCCCTCAGCTGTAACCATGTCTCAGAGAGCTAAGGACACTAAGGGTGACAAGAGGATCGTTTGCTCCTTTGTTTTAAGAAAGCTTTGTTGAGGGTTGTTGAGAGTATTGCTGAATTATTTCTCCCCCACCATCCACTTTGGAAGGTATCTAGAAATTAAAGCAGGGCTAAGGCTTCTCTTTTCTCTCTCTCTCTTGTTTTGAGTTCAGGTGTGCCTGCTTGGGATGGTGGGAATGTGTCCTGCAGCTGTCACAGGGATCCTAGAGGGAGGCCTGACCCCACTGGAATTTTGCCAGTGACTCCAGGAGATCTACCCACACCCAGTAACTGTTCTGACATAAGCAAAAAGATGTGTTAGTGCACGAGCCCTACCCCACTGAGAAACACATGCGATTACCCGACATGGCAGAATCCAAACAGAAATTCATATCCTTACACTTCAGCGTCATTTTTACCAGAGAAGACAGAGAAATGTATGTTAAAAAAAAAAAAAAAAAAAGAGAGGAAAGAAATAAGACTTGCCCTCCACCCCCACCACCCCAAATCATATGCATAAGACATCCTGTCAGACACCAAACCACCAAGAAAAACATTGGAGTTAAGAAGTTTTTGCCCCCCTTTACCACACCGACTTGTTCTAAAGCAAGAGTCACAAGACATTCTTTTTTTAAAAATAAAAAAGCTTTCTAAGAGAAACAGATTTCCTCAGACTGAGCTCAGAAATCAGGATATTCCCTGGCAAACCCTCCCCACTCCCATCACGAGGAGCCAGCTCACATGGCAACCCTTTCCTCCCTGGGTACAAAACCCTAGTGCCAAGCAAGTGCGGTAACATTCAACACAGCTCTTATTTTCTTTGCAACAGTACACCTCGATTGCAACTTATATTTTTATCTCATTCAAATTATTCCCTTTGAGCTTCTTTAAAGAAGTGCACCTACAGAATTCGGTAACAACTGGCTTTGATTTGAAAAAGCAAAAAAAGCAAAAAAAAAAAAGGTATCAGAATATCAGAATTGTGGATTTTTTTTCTCTGTACCTGATATATTGTGTAGGGATCTCTAGTCCTCTTTGAAGAAGCTCATAAGCCAAGCGGGCAAAGCTTTAGGAAACAGAAGAAAATAAAATAGTGCATACTCCTGAGAAAGAATTACATACTCATATCACTCATTTTTTTGTTGTTGTTAACAGTTCTTTAAAAATGGGGGAGGATCTCTCTCACACACACTAGGCAAGGAAATTAAGGACTGAAACATTGGCATAGTTAGGAATATAAAACTCCCTAGAGAAAAAGAGGAGATCTCAGAAAATTAAGAAATCAGATAGTGCTGACATTTTACCAGACCTTACTTCCAAAATTTTGCAACCCATTATAGACAAGGCATTTTACCACCAAAGACAAGTACTAAATTACAAAGGTATGTTTGCATGCATTAATATGTGTGGCTACACACACATATTTTCTATATATATATATGTATATATCCACATATATACATATATATCCACAAACATACATGGGATACACGCACCCCCCTAGGGAGTCTGGTGTGCACATACACAGATGCACACACATAGGCACACACGCACCCAGACACACCTGTAAACGCTGGCAATCTAAACAGAGAGCCTGTCTAGACCAGGAAAAACAAAAGAGTTCTTAAAAAAATAGAGTTGGCTGATTCAACAGAGCCACGGCGACTCCAAAGTTCCCTTCTGGTGGCACCTAAAGTGAAGGCGCTGCCGTGAACGCAGCCGGGGCGGATGGCTTGGTCAGGGGGCTGTGAGCTCCCCTCCTTTCCTGGTCTAGACAGAACCAGGGTGGTGGGATGAGGCGGGAAGAGCTGAGGGGGATGAGGCGATGGGGTTGCTCAGAAAGGAACACCCTGGAAGATCGTTTTAGTCTAGGTGGGAGACAGGACGTTGTTCAAAGCGAAAAAAAAAAAAAAGAATTAAAAAAAATAATAGCAAGACAGACCGTGCAGCTCAAGAAATCAAAGCACTGACACCAAAAATGTTTCTCCGATTTCTTCCAATAAGTTATTCATTTCTTTCTTTTATTATTATTATTAATTATTATTATATTCCCCTCCCCCCCCCCAATCATTATTTAAAAAATGTGAAAGAACAGAAGTGGGAAAAAAAATCCTGGTGGTTGTCTTCACATGTTCCTGGCAAGAGACTCTGAACCACTGGTCTTGCGCCATTGTGCTCCTCTGATCTTAAATTATTGTCTTTCTTTTATTATTATTTTTATTTTATTATTATTATTATTATTATTTTGTCCTACCTAATAGAATTCTTCCAAAGCCCAATCCAGTATTTTTAAAGCTAAAATTAAGACGGTTTTGTTTTAAAAGATTATCTCTCTCTTTTCTCCTTTTATTTATTTAACATTTTTTTTCTTTTCCTTTCTTTCGTTCTAATTTTTTTCCTTTCTCTCTCTCTCTCTCTTTCTCTCTCTCTCTCTCTCTCTCTCATTTTCTGTGTTTCTCTTCCTTGTCTCCAGTTTTACTACCTGGTCCTTCGCCAGATGTGTGCCTGTTAGCAGTGTTGTTGTTCAAGAACATCTTGTCCATGCCTTTGAGAGCTTCAGTCAGGTAGTTTTGGAGGGCCGTGAGGGCAGCGCAGATAGCAGGGGCCCCAAAGCCGTGAGTGATGAGGCTGAAGTGAGTCAAGCAGCTCTGAATGCCCGGTTCCAAAATAGGGGTGGGCCGGCTGTTCCCAATGGGCGTCCTGTCCTGGGCCAGGAGATCTGTGAATTCTTTACAAAGTTGCCTGCACGGGAGAGAGAAAGGCAAAGAGGGGAAGAGAGAGGAAGAAGAGTGGTGGTTAGGCTCATCCAACAATTCTCTGTGACTACCAAGGGGCAGTTCCAGGCCAAAGGTGATCCCAAAACACAGGATGGGACCTTTTTGCCACCATCCTTTTCCCCAGTGGTTCTTGGGCACGTGGTCAGCCAGCAGCTCCTCGCTCACAATGATGCTCTTCAGGGAAAGGTTTAGGCATTTGCAGGATAACACCAGCTCTGGAGACTGAAATCTCTCCAGCAGCCACAAGGATGGTTCTGAAACACTGTGGAAACCCAGCCCTGCTTGGTGGCTCTAGAAACAACCAGGCCGAAAGGGAGATGTGCCATGGATCTGCCAACCACCCATCCCTCTGAAGGCCTGAGCCTGGCTCAAAGCAGCTCCCACAAATACTGTTCCTAACCAAAAGCACATCCATGCACTGGGAGCTACTGGGTGGCATGGGGACCTGCTTCAGGTGAGGGCCAAAACAGCCTTTCTGAGACTGCTCTGTCTGGGCCACATTATTGAGGAAAAATCGGGACCTTGGGACTCCAGGCTGGTTTATTCACGGCAGGAGGAGCAAAGCCAGCACTTCCCATTTTATTCTGGGCAGGGGTGACACCCCAATTAACACATCGGAGTTGACATCTGGCTCGTGGTTGTTTGGCTGCACCTTTGAAAAATCAGATTTGATTTTTCTAATGAATTCACACACAAACACTTTCTTCTGCATTACTCTGCTCCTAAAGACCTTCAAGTCAACAGGTGCCTGGGCAACATAGAAACCCTGGGGGCTGGTGGGGTTCCCAAAGGAATGATTTTTTTAAGGCAGGTGCCTACCCAGGGACTGGAGATAAAAAAGACCAGAATTTAAAAAAAAGAAAAGGAAGAAAGAAACCCCTTAAAAAAGACATTCAGCTCTCATCCTCTGAAATTCTCTGAAATTCCCAGTGGGTTAAAGGTTTCAGAGGGTGGGGAAAGATAAAGGTCTACTTCTATGTGTATTATCCATTAAGAAAGTGCAAGAGAGGAAACTTTGAATTTGGAGAACAAACAGTAATGAGTCCAACATTTTACATCTTCAAAGAGCAAAGCAGGGTCTGCGAGCAATTAAAGTTCTGGGACATTAATATCTTCTGACCCTGCGGAAAAGGGCAATCAAATTCCAATCACGTCTAAAAAACATCTGGACAAATTTGAGCAAATGATTTTTCAACCCTCCATATATTTCTTTAAATTACACTGTCATCGGAGGCAAGCCACGTCCCAGAGCATGAAATAAATGAGAGCTGTTTGGGCTGGTATTTTTCTTTCTTCTTTTTTTTTTTTTCCTCCTTTTTTTTCCAGACAGACGAAGATGTGTGAACACTCAGCACCCACTGCAGAGTACCCGAGCAAATCGTGAAGCACCCAGTGAATAGCCTGGGAGGCACAGCTTAGTGCAAATCATCACATCCAGCACATCCAGCCAGGAAGTCCCAAGGGAGAGGGATGGGCGGAGGGGGCCAAACCGACAATCATTAGTAGTGCGTGGTGGTGGGCTTTTATTTTTTCCTTTTTTTCTTTTTTTTTTTTTTTAATATATATTTTTAATTAAATCGTATGGGAAAGACCTTGCGATTTGGTAGCAGACAGACAGGTGCGTGTGAGCAGCAGGAGGGACAGACACGCTGTGGAAGCAAAATACAGACTTTTGGTCCACTTTCCATAATTTTTTTTTTTAACTGGGGGTGGCTTGGAAGTGATGTACAATAGCTAGGGGGGTGTCACCTACAACCTCTATAGGGGCAGGGTCTGTTGGCAGGAACCTCACTGCAAAGGGATGCAGAGGTCCTTGGGGCCATACGAGCATCTTTCCTCCCTGCGGGGCTGTTGGAATTTAAAGCCTGGAAATTCCGTCTGCTTTCCAAGCGAGCTCAGAGGAAGGGTTTAAGGAGAGCGAGGATTTTCCCCGGGAAGGGCAGAAGGGGGTTGGTTAACTTGGCACTCACTTTGTAGCAAGCAGCATGTTTTTCCTGGAGTGGAGGTCGCTGGGGTCCGTGTGCTGTCTGTTCAGGTACTCAGAAACAGCTTTGGCTGGGAACTCCGTTTCACAGATGTACCCAAAATCCCGAGCTAAATGAACGGCCTCACCTGGAGGGAACGAGAGGGGGATTAACACCTCCGGGCACCGCCGGCCCAGGGCTGGGTGGGCTTCCACCCTCCGGGGCACCGGGCGGAGCCCACCGTTCCCCTGAGAGAGACCAGCTCCTCCGGACCGAGTTTGGAAACCCATTAATACCCCTTCCACCTCAGGGACGGGCTCCGTAGCATCCCTTCCACCTTAGGGACAGACTCCAGGTATGTGTTTTCCCTCCCCCAGCCCTATTTTGGGGACAGAAGTTGATGGGACAGATTGTGAGCTGATGAGATTTGTGTTTTGCTACAACGCACTTGTGCTGGTCTGTACCCAAGCGGCTGCTTGTGCGGAACGAAGGGGAAAGTTTACACACACACACACTCCACACAAACACCACACACAGAGAAAACCTTTAAAATTAACTGGGATGCGGAAATATATGAGGAGAAACTGGTCAAATCCTGAAAGGCTAAGGACCCAAACTTCTCTTAAGAGCAGAGAAACCATTGCTGCTTCAATGCATCAGATCACTGTCCAAAATTTTACAGATGTGGATATATCATTAATATTAATGTTAATTCTTTGTGGGACGTTATATACAGACTTTATTCACACGGAGAGCACTTGCATCATTATCACAGTTATCACCACATCTATAAAATTATGGAGATAACTGCATTTAGCCCGACGGCAGTTTAGCAATCTGCATTTTTAACTGACCATCATGCAACAAGAATTGCTGTCTGCCCGGTGGGAAGATAACAACTAATGGCAACTTTTTCTGTGAGAAAAATAATTATTATTCTAACTCTAATTCTAATTCACTTTGCCTGCCTGCCTGGTTTCAGGTTTCTTGCCTACAGAGGTTTGTGTCATCCAGCTCCTACTGATGTACTTCATGCCACAAGAAGACAGTAGCTGCAGAAAGGGGGAAAAGAGGAGGGGGGGAAAAAAACTCCTCAGACTCTAGAGGGATTCCACCAGATTATGGCTCAGCCCCTCTAGAATAGAGCGTTAAACCCTTTAAAGCATCGCCCGAGGGACGAGGGGGAAGATTTCCAACAGGCAGGTATGTCTAATAACTCCAGGACCACGTTATTTTTAACTACCAGGAGTTGCTTTCCAGCGTCATCTCCTGCTTTCCAATGCTTCTCGCTAATCATCAAACCGGTTAATGAAGGCGAGAGCACCCGGCAGAGCCTGGAGGGGGAGTTCCCGTGCCGGGCAGGGTCCTCCCAGGCAGCGTTCGGGCAACGCGGGCCGGGAGCGACCGGAGCGTTCCTGTTCCTGGCGATACAGGAGCAGCAGTGCTAAAGCCCGGCTGCTGGCAGGCTAAAAAAAAAAAAACCAAACAAAAACAAAACAAAAAAAACCCACCAAACTCCATCAGGTGCAGCCTCTTCCAAAAGGAGGCAGCTCTCTGGAGGTAAACTGTTGATTTGTAAGGGAATCAGGGGAGAGGAGGGGAATGTACACCTTACTGCACACTTGACAGATTTTAGCATCACTACGCAGCCCCACCGGCTTTTGAACCTCACACCAGCTGCGGGGAGGGGCTGGTGCTGCCGGGCAGAGCGCACCGGGTTCCGCACACCCCGCGGGGGTGAAGCTGCGCTAACCCGAGCGCTCAAGGGCACCTGTCCCCCCCCGAAATGCTTCACACCTCCTGCAGGGAGACCCTAAACCCGTAATCTACACTGATTGCTTGCACGCTCGGCATCACCTACACGCGGGTACCACGAGGAGCTCCCGCCCCTCAGCCCCCATCTTTTTGCGAGCCTTCCTTCAGCTGTGCAAGCGGGAAGCTCTTGTCGCTCACATAACTCAATCAAAAGAGTTGAAAAGTTAATATCTAGCACAAATATTTATGCACGCTTACATGCAGAAGAGATAAGTGGATTATTTATACGCCTCTCGGTGTCTATGTGTAATGCAGATACACATAATTCATAATTGCATCCATACTATTCCGGTTAGGTTTTTTTTGGAGAAGGTCCAACTTCTCTTAGCATAAACACGCACATACCCTAAACTTATTAGTGGCTCTACATTTTCCTTTTCGATGCAGTAACAACAAATCAAAGAAGCACGCTGGCCACCAAAATGACATTAGCTGATTTGAAATGACTTGAAACTTCAATCTCCCCTTCCCTCTCTCCTTCCTCAGGAGTAGCTGGTCTCTTTGTTCAGCTCCAGCCACTTTAAGGGAAAGCGAGCTCTGCTATCCATAAATTGCTCTGCTTTCTTACAAAAAAAAAAAAAAAAAAAAAAATTAAAAAGTAATTTTGTATTATTTTTCCTCACTGATCATCTTGTACTGGCCATAAATCAGCCTGGGAGGAGCGAATTAGCGGGAGGATGGAGCAGACCTGGAGTCAGAGAGCACAGGGTGGAAATCAATAGCAATGAGGAATGGGACTGCCCTGCAGAATTCCACATGCACGCATATTACACACACATATACACACGCACACACATAGACACACTCCCTCATTCTTGCCACCAAGAGGGATAAACGATCCTCCCGCCAGCGACTTCACTTTTGGGAATGGGATCCTTAACCGTGCCGGTGTTCCTCCTATCCCGCCCTGATTTTCACCTCTGAAAGATTTTCCCACCTGATCCCGAGAGTTGGTGTTTGTTTTTGGGGTTTTTTTTTTGTGGTTTGTAAAATGTCAGCCAGAAGTTCAGAGCAGGCAGGGGTGTGAAGGGAGCTGCGACCCTCGGCTTACCTTCCACCAGGGAGGTGAGTAAAGTGACATTTGCGGCCTTACGCCTGCCGGCTGGTAAATTCAAACCGATTTTTTCTAGCCTTTCTCGCAAAGATCTCCCCCCGTTTTTCGATTTGGCTCTAGAATTGCAAAGAAATTAACATCGTGATTAACCCCGCAGTGTTCCTGGAAGAAACGTTTAGTCTGTGCAGTCAGCGGAGCCTGGGAGGGTTTTCACTCGACGTTACGGACTCTGGGGGTGTTGATTTCTGCTCGGGTTTGCTGAGATTTTTCTTAATTTCTCCCAGAGGTAGAAGTGGGGATGAACCCGCTTTTCTCCCGATTTTATCCAGGGAAATCAAATAATGCCAAACAGCAATAATTAATGGAAAGGTTCTGATCTAGACAGCAAATAGCGTGGTGTGACACCAACTTGTATTAAGATGGAGTGAAGTGATTAGCAGGAAGGTAGAGAATGATTAAACCCTCTGTTATTCCAGGAAAGAGCCAGAATAGAACGAAGGTATTAAAAAAAAAAAAGTCTGAAAAGTTCGAGGGGAGTATGTGCGCGCCTGTGGATAAATTGAAAAAGAGGGAAATATTTATTAAACCATTTCGAAGGTGTGAGTGTGTTCTTGTGCAGAGGCGATGCTGAGAGGAAGAGCTCACCTGAGGCAGGGCGCGCTATAAAGAGGGAATGGATTGCCTGGGGGCAAGATTGGAATATCTGTCGGAGGTTACTGATAAGGGCAATAAAAGGATGAGTGAGCTATACGTGGCAAATCCAGAGCTATTGTTCGAACGCCCATACATATGTAAACCCMCAGGGATGAAATCTTGCCACATCCGAAGTCAGGGAGAGTTTTGGCACCTAATAGCAGAGTCTATCCCAACTATCTCTCGGTTCTTACTTAAAATTTGTTTAAGAATTAGCAGTCACAGCGAAAGGAAACCAGAAACTACAGAGAAGTCAGAATGGCAATTGCAAGAGAGCAGCTTTCTATATTTCATCTGCTCTGAAGCAAAATCTTGTTTAAAATTTAGATTCAAGATAGGAACTGAAGTCAGCAGCAGCCAATGATTATGGTTTGGGCCACCTCCAGGAATCTACTGAAGTTCAATAATAATGTTTCTTTGCCTTGATAATTCTATTTTCTACAGAGCATCTCTCAGATGTTCTCCCTGCTCCATTTGCAGTCGTACAGAAGGAGCAGGCAGGTTTGCATCTGTAAGTAAAAATCTCTGCTGCTCTCACTGGCAGCTGAGCAATGATTACAGACATCCACGTGGAACAGCAGCTATTTTAGGAGACCCTAATTCTCACGTGTATATTTGGGTGACTGACCGCATGTAGCAGAACTTTCCCCTCGTCTCCAGACGCGGAGCCAGAGCCCCTGACGTCATCACAGAATTTTTTGCGGGCGCGAGGGGGGAACCCCAAACATCAATTTCATTTTAAAGCACCTTAGAGTCAACGTATCCCAATTGCTGCTACAGGAGTTGCCAAGATATTTCCTCCTCTAAGATGAGCAACTTTTAAAAGCGATCTGAAATTCATTCACTCTCAATTTGTATGCATTTGTTCCTGTCTAACAGTTAAGGGTTTTTTCCGGTCTGGTGTCCACCTCACACACAGAAAATGAAGTCTTATACCTTCTCAGCCTGAGTGGGTGAACTGGTACTGTTATCTCATGACTTCTTCCCTATTGTGACTGGAAACAGAGCCTTAGCTCACCTTTCTTACAGACAAGTCATACTGCCAGTTCACAGTCCCTCGGTCACTGCCAAGAAGAAAAAGCCCTTTCTGCCTGGTGGTCTTTCCAGCCAATGGCCTCGGAGCTTAAATTCTTACTGTTTCTACACAAAAAACACAGGGTCCCATTTGACACGACGGAGTGGCAACCAGATCTCAGGGCTATCCCTTGCTCCCCATTTTCCTCGGTACCAACAATGTCAACTATTTCGAGGTCTTCAGCAAAACCACCTTCACCAGAACATTAGTGGGTGATTTGCACGAACATTAAGCAGCAAAGGCCTAGAGACCAACAGTGAGTGATTCCTCTAGCAACTTCCTCTGTGTGAAGCACTAAGTTTCTGACTTTCAGAGCTACCTGTCATTGACTTTTCTTTAGTCAGGTACTTGCCTACCTTACAGTTTGCCTATTAGATCCCTGCCAATTTCAATAGTGTCTTGCGTGACACCACGTGTCATAATTGATAAAATTACCCGATCATTATTGCCATACAGAGGAAACCTCGTGGATTTATCTAGGAAATCCCTAGAAATACATTAGGTCCTGATATACTTCCACTTCACCCCGAAGCAAGCCCATCATGGCATTTTATTTTGTCAGTTTTCTAAGAGAGAAGTGTGAGGAGGAGGAGGAGGAAAGATAGCAGGTGTGTGCACGGACAAGGTGAAGATCTTTCTGTCTCAGTTCCTTCATTAGTGCCTAAACAAGGCCGAATCTTCCTCTGCTCTCCATACATTCATCCCAATGTCTGAATACAGCGTATTTTCACCTCATCACCAGCACTACACACACAGGCTCTGACAATAAGATCAGTGCACATCCGAAATCATCTTTACTGTTGACCAAGGATTTCTGGAGCATGCATGGAGGCCCTGACACGTCCACACCCTCGCCCCAGCCACTTACCTTCTAAGCACTCCTCCTAGGAGGGACGCGTTCAGACACTCTGGAGGGGAAAGGCGTCTCTGAACTTCTCCCACAGTTACTTTGTACTTTGAAGTTGAGCTAAGCAAAGACAAGCGGCCGGGTACAGAGCAAAACACCTCTCCGGTATTGACCGAAATTCCACCCAGGAAGCCATCTTTATTCATCATCAAAGAAGTAACAGACTTTGGAGGAACCGGAACTGGAGAGAGAAAAGGGGAGGAGGGGAGAGAGAAACCATCACGCCACGAAGGAGCACAGGATGACCACAGTGTCTCTGACATGCACAGAACAGCAAAATGAAAGGGAGTTTTGGATCTCTGGCTACCTCCAGCAACCTAAAGGGTGCTGCTCCCCCAACCTCTAGGAAACTGCTCCATGAATGATGGATGGAGAGGAGGGTGGTACAGTACAGCCCCTATGCAGGGTTTGATCATTGGGAAATAAAATACATATTGGCAAGCACCTGGCAACTTTCGGGTTTGAGCCTGTGTCTCACCCAGAGCCCCCCGATGCCTTTTGTACAACGGACAGCGCCTTTCTGGAGGGGAAAAAAAGAGGAAAATTTACTTTTTTTTGGCTAATGTTTCCATTACTGCTAAGCTGAGCCAGGAATAAATTCACTACACAAAGGGAGTTGCTGTCTTAAATAAGTATCAAGGCTGGAGGATACAGCAATGAGAAGACAGCTCTGTTATTGCTTTGTGTTTTTATTAAGTCTGGTTTATGAAATAAAATGAGTCTTTTCCTTCAGAAAAATGAACACTGGGAAAAAAATATCTGGTCTAACCATGGTGTTCTCCACTCTGATCATATTGTGCTGTCCGTGAATTAGTAGGAACTCTCCCGCCCCTAAATAAAACTGATCTAGTTACTGCAACACATATTTACAGGTAGTTACAGCGAAAAGCAAAAAGAGAATGATAAAGTGAAACTAAACAAAATAAAACAATGTTGTTCTTTCCAAGATAAAACGAAGCATTTCTTTTCTCTGAGAAACCAGTGAGGTTATTTTAAGAGTAACCAAGGGGATTATAATGAACAAATTCCTATAATAGCAACCAGACACACTCAGAAATAAACAACAAAAAAAAATTGGTTAAACTAAAACTGAGAGCAATTCCCCCGTGACATGAATTTTGTTTACAAATGAACTTAAATAGCTCCCTCATAATTGTGTGTAACTGTTATGATTTACAGCAGGTGCTCTAATCAATCACCCAATCACTTTAATTTATAGGGAGCCTCGCTGCATTTTCCCAGTTGTTTCATTTCTGCAAGTAATTGATAACAAACCGTACTTAAGGTATGTTTTATGCAGGAGTTAATAAGAGCTGACAGCTGCTACTGCTGCTTCCTCTTGGATTCGCGGCAACACGCGTTTCCTTATAGAAAATATACTCTGAAATTGGGGGTTTTGCTGGTGGGAGAGCCCTGGCAGTCCAGCGGGCATGTTCCAGAGGAGAAGACTAATTGATTACACACCCTCGTGGAGCAGATACTGCTTCACAATCTCCCGTTTCCACTCAATCAATTGCAAAACCAATTCGGCAAATAATAAGGTTGTATTGTGCACATATGCCAGCTATTTAGGTAGTTATAATACATGTCAGTTAAGTCATAAAAGCCCTGTTTATTTGCAACATATCTGGAGAATCAAACCATTAGGGTTGAGCGGATATTTAAGTCGTCTGGAGCTGCTAAACAATAAGATCGGGTATCCTAATATATTACCAAGTGCTAACTACTGGGCAATTGCCAATTTTATAACCTCAGTGTATGGAATAGACACAACCGTGTTTCACTGTTTTTATTACAGATCATTTCCTACTGCCAGACCAGACCCCCACAATAAAAGCCCTATAACAGCTAAAAACCAAAAGGCATGTCGATTCTAGATATACATATTGCTTCGTATGCCTTGTATATAGTCTCCAGTATAAACAAATTATTTTGAGTGGCTTGACTTCAGGGAATCGGAAAGTGAAATGGATTCCTATTTCTCTATTATTTTTAGTTAGGCACTTTATGCAGCTCATAAAGGCGGTTTCAAATAGTTTGAAAACGGCTCAGAAACAGTTATAAAAGAGTTAGAGGCCCGCTCCTGCTTTCCTTGCTATTAATAGGAATTTTTTTTTGCCATTGATTCTATAGGAAAAGACTCGTTTGTGTATCAGAGGCAGCACCAGCAGACCAAAAAATTATATTTCTATTTTCACCCCATTATACATAAATATATCACTTATTTCATGCACGATGATCTATTTGAGTGAAACATCAAGTAAGAAAAAATAGAAATAATAAAAAAAAAGAGTTGGATTAAAGCAGTGCCAGCAGACAGATTTTCATGACTGGCATTTTTGTCTTGGGACAAACACACAGGCTCAGTGGTTCGAGTACACCTTTACCGTGGCTATATTTAGTGACCAGTTTATCAGGTCACTGTCCAGTGAACTGAGAAATTAAACAAGAGGCAGCAATTCCATGAACATCTGATCTTAGTCCAAACTCACTAAAGAGAGAAGGACCCGTGCAAGGCTTAAATGTCCCTCACCTCACTCGCTTTGGCCTTTTGGAGCACTCATTACATTAGTTAACCTTTGAATTATGGATTTTCACGTGCTCCGGGCTTCTTTTTTTCCCCTTGCAAATTGCTTTTGGGAAGCAGGCCGGCTCCCTTCCCTGCTATGCTGGGAGCTCCTCAGCTTCTCTTCCTAGCAGTGTTTCCCTGAAAAGGCCGGTGTGAACACACCCATCAGCTGGAGTCTGATAACTCCGAGCCCATTTGAGAGGCTTGCCAGGCGGTGTAAGCATATCTATTGCAATTTCATAGCTTCAGAGAGATGTATTCTATCTAGACTCTGTATCTTCTGTAAATTACCTAATGCTGCCTCAAAAAAGTGTTTGCCATGGAATGAATTATCTCTATCTATATCATATCTATATGTTTATCATGGCTAGAGCTTTTCAGATACAGCCCAGGCATCAGCAGAGATAACACAACGTGGCGCTTTCGTGGGCGAGGAGATCTCCGTGTCCGTGTGTGCAGCTGCGTGTGTCAGATCCGTGGGTGCATGTAAATAAACCCTAATGCAGGCTATATTTTTAGCCCATGTCAACTTTCCCAGTTGGTTGGGGACTGCCACAACTGCTGAAATAATGCAGAATAACACACTCGTATCCACGCAGCGTCCCCACCACTCCTGCTTTCACTTTACCCCATTTAGTTCTTGTTATCCCCAGCAGAAACTGTTCCAATTTCTTTCACTCCCAAACTCTATTTACTGTGTGTATGTGAGCACTCACAAATGCATCATTTCCCCTTTCAGAATCTCTGCCTTCTCCTTTTCTTTATATTTCTTTATTTACCTCCCTTGTCTCTCTTTTTTTCCTCTCCTTTTCCATTCCTTTATCCTTTTTCTCCCTCTATTTTTTTTCCTTTCTTTCTCCTCCTGTGGTTACTTCCAGCCTCTTTGTCATTTCTCCCCCTTCCATTTCTCTTCAGCTTATCAATAAACCGGGAGAGCAACAGTAGCCGCTTGATTTGTTAGTAATTATAAGCATACTGTTCCTGCAAACGGGATCTCTAGATGAGTGAGATCGCTTTAAAACGACAGCAGGAAATGGTGGGGAAATGGAGCATGGCGAAACTCAGCGTGAAGCTTTCAGTTCTTTACATGTTTACAATTTTCTGTGCATACATTAAGTCTTAGGCTTCTCTTTTTTTTTTTTTTTTTTGGTGGTGGTTTTCTGTTGGGCTGCTCACCACAAACGTGTGAAAATGCGCAGAAACGTGAACGCATAAGAGGAGACGGAAAAAAAATTAACGTTTTATCGACACTAAAACTAAGGAAATAATAGACTTATGTCCTGAAAGTAGCTGTATAATAAGGGTTTAAGCCATAGATATCATCGCAATAACCCCAGTGAATAATATGATAGTTGAACGGTCAATCAAATAAACAGAAGAAATATTTCTTATATTTCTTACTAACAAACGTCGTGGACAAATTAATCACTAATCAACTATCAAACTACTTTCACTTTTTTTTTATCTGCGTACTGGCTTTAAATGAGCAAAAAGTTCTTTGTCCATTCTAACAACAGGACTTTGCTGTAGTTGGTGATTTGGTCTGACTCAGTAGCCAAGCCTGAAGAGTCCGGGAGCAGCGTCTTACACACTGAAACGGAGAGACCCGGATCTTATTTGAATTTTAAGGAACAAATACGAGAAGTGTGTGTTCGTCTCCCATTTCCTTCTGTCCCCCTCCTCTCCTCTTCTCCTCCCGCCCCTCTCCCCCACCGCAGTCCCCGTCCCCTGAAAGCCGGGACTAAATTTCAAAGCGGAATGTATTCCCCCGAAATTGTTTTGCATTCAATTAAAGGGGATCCTTAGGTTCAGTGGGCAATCCAGGAATAAGCACGAAACCGAGTGGCATTGAAACAACATCCCTGAGTCCCAGATCTATCACCTGAAAAGCTGAGGCCAGAGTGGTTTGCAGTTAATCATTTATCACCTACTTCAAGAGGTGGGGAGGAAACTCGTGCTGGATTATCAACAGCTAAAAACAAAAGGTTAAGACACCTTCTTTCATGTGTTTCCTTGAAACAGTGGGAACAATAGAGCGTGTTTGCAAGACCATGAATTCAGGTCTTCAAGTTAAAATGGCCTTTCGTGCTAAATCAGATGTGAGTGTGCAGGCGATCGTCAGAAACAGCTGAAAGTAAATAAATACATCAGAATAATTTTAAGGTCACTGACTGTGCCCCAGAGTCACAAAAAATTAACTTGGGACTCGGGCCACATAAGGTTTTGCAGGAGGACAACTTCTTTCGCCATAGAGAGTGCCAAGCAGATTTCAGATGAGCATTTGACGAGGGGACCCGATCTTTTATTCCTGACACGTGGAAAACCTTCCCTTCATTTCAGCAAATATCGAGGGGAAAGGCCTCAAAACGTGCAGCCGGTAAGCTCTGAAAGCTGAGTTAAATTTGATATTAATGCTCTTGGTGATTATTATCATCTTGATCATTTATCTGGCTCCCTCCCTCCCACTTCCACCGCCCAAATCTTAATGGAAGTAGGAGTTAAAGATGATTTTTTAATGTCTCGTTGGATTTTTAGGCTGTTAATGTACCGCATCCTTCTCATTATTAGTTTATTGATTGTTCATTGACCAGCCCCCTTCAAATCGTATTAACCACCCTCTGCCAGTTTAGATTAGGGGAGTTTAAAAAGCACCTTTCATTATTTCACCGCCACCACCACCACGGTAGAGTTCAGGCTTGGAAGCTTAATGCTCGCTCTAATGGGGCAGCTCAGAGACAAGGGGCCACGGTCCCTGCCTATTGCATTAATAGCTCAAAGGGGGCTAATACAGAAAATTAGCCTTAAACGAGCTCTGGAGATCTCCAAATGAAAGAGCCATTTATCACGCTGGCTACCTTCACTCCACTCGTTTGCTCTCTCTACTGGGAACAACTCATTTCCTCTTAACTAAATTACTTCAGAAATGTCAAGTAAGCTCAGATAGCAAACATAACAAGAGGCTGGGTATATGTAATCTATTGTGTGGGATCGATACGTGGGATAAATCAATAGCCATGTATGAGTCCCTATATAATTTCCTTAATATTTTGGCAAGCCTTTTGCATAGATGGATAATTCCCTCTGTAGGCCTCCAAGTCCATAAAGGAGCAGACACAGTCTGGGTGATATAATTAAGTTTAGGCTTCAAGTCCCCATCATACTCTTCCCACTACTTTGCAATTCAAGAATTTTAGGCACTAAACTAGGACCGGGTGAAGCAGACCCCGTCCGACCCTTGTCTACCAAATATGTACCACGGGAGTGTTCCACTGCACAAAAACCAGGCAATACCTGTCTGTCTGTCTGTCTCTCTGTGCCATCTGCCTGCAATAACGACTCACAGAGTTTAAATAACTTATTCTTGCTTCAAAGTACATCCTCACAGCTACAAACTGCAGGGAACAAAGTGAAATTGATACTGAACGCTCTCTGCACTGCTCCTTCTCTCGTCCTGATTAAATATTGACTGCCACAAATGTGACCTGCTGTTTAGTACCCATTGCTCTTCCTCTGCACCCAGGAAACTCGCTGTGCCGAAAAAAAAAAAAAATTAAAAAATTACAATATTCCTTTATGCTGAAAAGTTTCTTATAGCTCAGCATTACTTCTAAGGAAGAAAATGATGCTACAGTGGCTTTTAAACAGTTGCAAATGCATCTCAGGATCTTTTTTAGCAACCTTATTTCCAAAGTGCACGTGTCTCCTGTTCATCATGTGCAAACACAGAGTATCTCTTCTTCTGGCTGCAAATAGGCACATGTAATCCCACCTACATGGGACTGGGTCTCTTTAGGCAGCAGCTGCTCGACCTGGGGCCGTTGCAGTGCCCACACACAAAAAGCACACCTAAATATATGCCTAATACATATAAAAACCTGTGCCTAATACATAATCATCATTGACAGTCACATTCTAGTGCTACTCGCTGCCTAATTGTACCACCCAGCAGGCACATGGAATGTCTCTGCTGTCCTCGCCAGCCGAAGGAGGGAGAGACACAGACGTTCGTGTGTGTAAAAAAAAAAAAAAGAAAAAAGAAAAGAAAAGAAAAAAGAGTATTTTGGATTCCGTATTCTGCGAAAGACCAGCATGGACCAACCTTAGAAAGGAGTCTCTCGACCACAAATCAAGCACCAATTAATCAAATACACCCAAGAGGGAGCGTATGAGGTGTCAAGTGGGGGTGGGGAAGGGGGAGGAGAGTGAGACAAAAAAAAGTTACAAATACAACCAGAAACCGTCAGGTTACAGACCCTGAGTAGAAACCTCACTAAACATTCAAACTGGACCAAAACAGCAGAAACAAACAACCTTTCCCCCCTCCCCCCCTTTTTAAAGTTAAGTAACTTTCTGGTTTAAAAAAAAAAAACAAAAACCAACCAAAACCCTTCGACCTTTCAACGGATAGTCATAAATGGTGCTGTCAAACGGTCTTCAAGTTTTCATTTGTCCTTACTCAAACAACTAGACCTTGATCGTGTGTGTGAGAGAACGTACATGAAGATTTAAATTAAAAAACCCCGAACAACCAGCAACAAAACCAACAATAAATACACGGAAGGACCTCATGCTGCCTTCACCACATTTTGGATAAACACCCTCCCTGTTATTTTGCTTTACATCCCAGAAGATCGTCGCTATTAAACTATTTCTGCGCATTTGACAAATAACAAGGTCCTGGAGATAAGTGCCGTTGATAGTAAGCATAAGGGACAGCATTTATAAGCCTCATCTCTGGTACTTAAAATTGAATCTAGAAATAGCAACTCCTTAGATAATTAAAGATAGCTTTCCCTCCATTTGCAGCGTGTGATCTGTTTAATGTCTATCAGCATAACACAACACTAATCGCCAAGCATCTTCGAGTGACTGTCAGAGAAATGTAAAAAAATTAAGCAGCTGCAATACGCCCAAAATGAGTTATTGTAATTACATTTAATTAGTTTAATTAGTTAATTATTTTGCTTACAGCTGTACAAGAGACTGCAAACATTTGTTAATATCACATTCGCTTTAACAGTATGGGGTGATTCTGCAGTTACACTAAATCATGGGCGCATATGTAGAAAGATGTAAAAAATGGGCATGGGGAAGGGGGGAATCTTGGGGGAAGGGGGGAATCTTGGAGGAAGCAGGGAAGGGGGCTCAGGCTGCCTTTCCACGGGCATCTCTTTCTCTCCCCTTCACGTTTGATTCGCCTGGGAAATGCAGTTAAACCCCAAAAGGAATCAACTCCCCCCATTAAAAGCCAAGGGGTCCCCATCGAAGACTATCGGGGGGACGGGGAGGCGGGAGAGGAGGGGGGCCGTGGAAAATGCACTGGAGCACGGGGTGCCCCATTAGAGAGCACTTGTGTAATTAAACCCTTTGAAGGACGGGGGGAGGTGGGGATATAAACTTTTCCTTTCTCGTATCTTATCCCTTCACTCTATCTGCTGATCCAATCAACTATTCATCTTGCTGCCAGGGGTGCCTGCTTCCCGGAGAAATTCATTGCCCCAAAGTCAAAATATATCATGAAGATATCGCTACACAGTAAAAGTTTGTCTAGCTTGTTGGAATAATCCATACCTTTTTTAATGACAGACTGGTCCAATAAGTTCATACCGCTGTTATTGGCATCTTCAACTGACTGTGGATATAAAAACATCACTATTCAAATTGACTGGATATTAAAGAATCGCGTACATAAATCATGCCATTCCAAACTGGAGTTCCTGTTATTTCCATTTATATTAATTCACTAGGGGAGGAGGGGATTTTTTTTATTGTTATTATTATTATTGTTGTTGTTATTAGTATCTCCCCAAATCGACAAGGAAATGAAATTCTTACAAATTATATAGTCTTCTAATAAAACAAAAGGAGGTGTGAAGCATATGGGGTGCAATACTGGTTTTGTTATCTTATAAAACATAGATATCACATAGACTTCTTTGCATTCCATAAAGCTTTATATTTCTTCCTTTGAAAATGTGGCAATTTGGCAACATCTGCAAGATCTATTGCATGACATAAATGAACACGATTAAGGCCAACTTAAATGCTCCCTCCCCTTTCCTCCCCCTCCTCCTTTTTCTTTTTTGTTTTTGTTTGTTTGTTTAACCCTGCTACATCTTAATAATTCAAGGGCCATTTACTTTTTATATATCATAGTTTACATTATGGACTTTTAATTAAAGCCTGAGCCTTTCGGAGCGCAGTGCAACGCCCACATGGTCCAGGGGACGAGCAGAAAGAGATTTACAGCTCCCGAGGTTGCTTCCACGTCCCGAATTAGTGGGGACGGGGAGGGAGGAGCGGGAATATACATTATCAAAAGTATGAACCATCAAATTGATTGCCTAGAAAAAAAAGTCTCCCGATTTCAAAGCCTTGTTTTCCCCCTTTTTTCCCCCTTTCTTTTCAGCCCGCTGAGGAGCACACCTGTTATTATGGCATTAACTTCTTTAGCAGGGAAGAGAACAAAGACGGGCACAGAGGACACAGCAAATGTTGGGTTTCATTTCTCAACACGAAGTGGGATACACAAAAAAAAACCCAAACAAACCAACCAACCAAAATTACCGCTGAAATTGGGTTCGGCACAGTAAAATCATCTCCCAAAGAGAAGAGGTGTCCTAAGAGCAATTTATTGCAGAATTCTGACAGGTTCCGTTTTAGGGTAAATTCTGGGGAAAAGGGGGACCTGTGGGTTTCTTGGCTTTATTGTTTTTCTCATTACTGTTTAGGATTTGGGGTTTTCAGCGTTATTGCATATTTGAGGAGTTGTTGTCACATTTTTCCTTGATAAGCAAAACACCTTTACAGCAAAGTAATGATGTACTTCACTATTATTTTAACTTTATCTTTGCTACGCCGAGAGCCTGACCTTTTCCGGATCCAGCCCTTATCTCCGTCTCTGTGCTCAGCGGAGACATTCCAGATGGAATACGATTTAGGAGAAAATTACATCTCCCCAAAATGTGATGGAACAATATTTTCTATGAGAGCTCTCCTTTCATTTCCCTCGAATCCACCCTCAAACGAGCGCGCACACACACGCAGAGCGGTGCCTTATGTGATGTGTTTGGGCATGGCTGTGTCTCTCTCTCATAATCAATAGGCTACATACCTAAAGGGCACAAAATAAAATTACAAAGTCTTCCCTCCTTTCCCTGAGCAGCTCCCAACGAGGGATGATGAGCAAATCCTGCAGCCTGCTGGAGTGCAGCGTGGCGCACCTCGGTGGCACAGAATCGGAGGTAAACGTGAAACATCACCTTCCCTTTTATTTTTTTTCTTCCATCTTTCCTCCTTATCTCACCTTATCTCTGGAGTCGATGGCTGCGCACACCCTTTATGCGTGTGCGTGCACTCCGCTCGCTCCATCAGCAACGTGGGTTAGTTGTTGTAGTTAATGAGAAGACTCCTGTCTGATTTTCTATCTAATTACGCCCTCCTGCTGGGTTTTTGTACAGGATATTCGCTCAGCATGCTGGCAGTTAATAGTCACAGAGAGGATCGTAAAGATTTAATTAGGACTGCATGCGGAAACGTGGAAAAACAACTCAGACTTTTAATTACTAGACTTCTTTAGTTAAAAGTGATACCAGGGGTTACTTTATAAGAGACTTGGGTGTTTTGGTGCAACTTAACTTTCCGTGTCTCTAGCTAGCACGTAGTAGCAGTGTGAGTGAGGAGGAGGAGGAGGAGGAGCGGAGGTGTGTGTGCAGGGAGGGGAAAGGTGATGAGTTTCCAGATATACTTAGAAAATCTGGAGAGGAAGATTCCCCTCCCTCCCCTCCTCCAATAATCTGATAGCATGAAGCTTCCCTAAATGCTGTCTATAACCACCTTATTCGACTTCTATGGATACGTCTGAGAGAAAACCTTAAAAATTGCTCTCTTTGTTTTCTTTCAAAGAGTCTAAAGAATCTGAATTTCCCCCTCCATATTGCCTTCATCGAATCTTTTACTACTGTAACCCTGCTTTTGCCCAGCCGCTGGGGGAAAAAAATATCTGGGGTTTTAGTGGTGGATTTATTTTTCAGAGTCCCTGTTAGATGATGCAAATTTTTTTTCAATATGTAGGTCTTGGCTTCTCTGTTCCCTGTCTGAAGGTTGTAAATCGCAGATTGAAAATTCCTCTCGAAAGGGGCAGCAATAGCAATACAGTATGTCCTGTTTACAATAACAGAGCGCTATCGTGTTACAATCACTTAATTCTAGCCCTGGACAATGGCTCACACATGGACTGGATTTGGTGTTTATAAAATAACCACTGTTTCTTTCTGTCACGCACTCTCCCTCTCTCTGTCTCCCTCTCCTCAGCCCAGCCCATTCTCATGGCACGTATTTGATCAGACATGCATAAGCTAAAGCAAAGAGAAACATCTTTATCCAACTGTATGTCTAGATATCCGTTCAACTTTTTGGACTACTATAAAAAAAAGAAAAAAAATAGTATTCGAAACCCTTTCCAGAAATTCTATCTAGTGATGGTGGATAATGAGTATATGTCGCCCAAATAAAAATCCCTGTAGCTAGAGAAGGCTCCTCGAATCTAGAATAAATCCATATTAAATATCAGGATGGAAAACTGCCCAACTTCATCTGTCACTAGTGGGAGGACAAGAATAGAAAATGCTGAGCGGCAGCAGCGAGTTCTGGGCTGCTTTCCCTGCTGCCTGTGTTAACTTGCAGTTGGACACCTCTTCCTTCACGTGTTTCTCCTTGGGATACCCTCCTCTCCCTCTTCCCCTCCTCCCCCAACCTGAGACCAAACTTTTAGAAATAAAGAGCTTGTTTAATTCCCTGCTGTCTCAGCACCCCAAACCAAGAACCGCAGCCCTGCCGGTCCACAGGCTCGTCTGCCCCTTCCTATCCCCATCCCATCGCACCCCACCCTGGGCGAGCAGGTCGCGGATGGCCGCGGGTGGCCCCGCGGCTCTCGGAGCATCGGGGGGAGGCCCTTTCCGCGAGTGCCGTGCCCTGCCCGCAGAAGGGATGTTTCATTGGGAAAGGGATGGAGAGCTGCTTTATTTGAGCTCCTTCTTTCCTATTATTTCTTCTCTTTCTTTCCTTCTTTATGTCTTCCTCTCTTTCTTTCCCTATCTTTTCCCCTCCTTTCCTTCTCCTCTCTATCTTTTCTTCTTTTTTTTCTCTCGTCCTTTCTGCGTTTCATCTTTTTCTTCTCTCTTTCTTATCTCTTTCTTTTTCCTTCCCTCTGCTCTATTTTACTCTCTTTCTCACAAAAGCACAACAATTACCGGCTTGTCTTTGGGGAAAGTGTAAATATCAAAGCACAAACAGTACTTAACGCCTGTCGGCTGCAGAGAAAAAGAAGGAGAGCGATCCCCTTTCTGCATTCACGGAGGTAAAACTCGCCTTGACTTGCAAACCAGTTTGCCTGAGCCAGGAATGCGAGACGAGACCTGCGCATCGCGCCCGTGGGGGTCAGGGGCTGCCCCCAGGTCTCAAAGCCACCTTGGAAACCCGCAGAAACCAGCGACCAGACGGTCACTGAGCTCGGAGGCAGGAGCAAATCCAAACAGCGGAACCTTTTTATTTCTAAAACATCTCTCCCCGGCAAAGCTCGGGGATTTTCCCGTGCAGCCCTACGACAAGCCTCAAGCCAAAGCAACACATCCTCTCCGCTTCCCAGCCGCTGATTCTTCTCATGTTCAGCAGCATCCTTTTTCAAGGCTATTTTTTCCCCTTCCCAGGCTCCTTTTTTCTCCTTTCCTTTTCCCGTTCTGTAACTTTGAAATCAGTATTTCATCCAGTGGTCCATATCTTTATTCATCCCAAGACTAAACACATTTTTATATGATACAGAAATTTTTGGAAAAAAAAAAAAAAAGAAATAAAGAAAAAAGGAATGGAGGGGAACCCCCAAAATCCCGATTAGGAAAGCTTAAGGCAGGATCTGGACCCCGGAGGCTTCAGCCTCTGGCTCGGGGGTCCCCACGGGCTGGCCATGCCCTGCTCCAGCAAGGTGCAAACCACCCCAGCACCGAAGCTGTTAAGGGTCTTTCTGCATTTAGGAAATAACACGTGATGATGAGTTTCGCGTGGGATGGAAGAAAGCTGGGAAATACTGAGCTTTGAGCCCGGTGAAACTCCTTTGTTATCCAAAAGAGGGAATAAAACTATTTCAAATCAGTGCTACCCTACCAAGTACACTTAACAAATAGGGGGGGTGGGGGGACGGACACGGGACTTGTTCCTGATCACCAGTTATTGCTGTTGGTTTGGGTTTTGTTTATATTTTCCCTCCCTCCCGGATGAAAAATGTAGTAATTCGACAGTTTCATCAAAATCTCTGAAGGGCAGGAAATTGGCTGGGGGGGGGGGGGGGGGGGGGGGGGGGGGGGGGGGGAGGGGGGAGTGGAGGGGATTGGAAGCTGAGATTGCATGGGAAATAACTGGAATTTGAAAAGCCAGGCTTGAACTCTGCCAGCTTTTGAAACACGTGGAATATTTAGAGCAGTATGTCTGCCTTCCCCCTGCACTCTGCTGCTTTGCCGTGTAGGGGAGGGTTTATAAAGCAGAGCCTGTGCGTGACAGCAAGGAAATAAATTCTCTTATAAAAAAAAAAATAGCAAAATAGAGGGAGAGGGAGGGGGAGTACCCCGGTTATGATCCCGGTGTGGAAAAAGAATGGCAACCCACAGCGATATTGCTGGAAATCCCTCACCGATCGTTTCTAGCCCAGGGAGGGGGGCTCCGGCCGCATTGCCCGGGAGAAAGAACCGCGGTGCCTTACCTGGACCTCCTCCATCCCTGGGTGTCCGATGCCATGCAGAGAAAGGCTGTCCCCCATGCCGGAGTCAAGGCCATGGTGAGCTGAGTGCAGGAGGACATCTGGCCTCCTTACTGAGTGGTAGTCCCGCCTGGGGTCCAGTCCCGAGAGCTGGGGCAGGGCGGCCCGAGGCTGTGGCAGCAGTGACCCGGTTTCTGATCCCACCTCTTGCCTCTGCCTCTGTCCCCAGGGGTGCTGCTGGGGCTGATGCAAGGGGTTTAGGGAGTAGGGGTCATTGACATGGGAGTAAGGGTCCTGGCTTTGGTGGTAAGGAAGAGGCTGGTAGGGGGGTGGGAAATAAGGCGGCTGGAAATCCGAGGATGGGGTGTGAGAGAGCGGAGGAGCGCTGGAGTAGGGTCCCTGCGAGACGGATCCCAGCTGGGACAGCCTGGAACTGTGGCTGGGCACTCCATCATGCCGGTCCTACAAGCGGAATGACATACAAACAACAACAAAAAAGAGGACCTTTTTTTAAAAAAAGAAAAGAAAAAGTAAAAGGAGCATAAGCCCACCCCAAAATAAAATAAAATATAGTAAAATGTAAACAGTAGGAAACTGGGATTCAGATCCGGCCCCCTTCCCCCGCCACTTATTAGAAATGTTCCAGTGTTTTGCAGCCACATCGTGTCTATTCCCAAGTATTAAGAAGGGGGAAGGGGGCGGGGGGTGTGAGGGAGAATTGCTAAATGTCATAATTAAAAATGTAAGACTAGTGCTCCAAATGCATGTACGATCTGCAGTTTCAGTTCAGTAACGTAATTCCCCATCCACAGCCCCCTCACATCAAACCAAAGGTAAAAAAAAATAAAATATTAGAGCCCCAAACCATCCTTCTGTCCAAACAACCCACCCCTTCTCCTGCCTAAAGTTTCCCAACATCTGTTTATTCCCTCTGCTGAAGTCCTGTAACTAAAAATCACCAACCCATTTTCACGTGGAGAAGCACAAAAAGAAAGTTGCACTTCTCGGAAGACTCCGAGGTAAGAAGTTGTGCAAAAAAAAGGACTTGGGAAAAAAAAAAAAAAGAAAAAAGCCAAAATAAAAATCACAGGGATCTTTGCTTAAAGACAGTCTACCTCTTAAAAAAATAAATTTAAAAAAATTCAAATAAAATAAAAATGAAACATCGGTATTGAACAAATCCAGGCGCTACGATTTCTGCAGCAACTTCCAGGGTCTTTTGTTTCCTTTTCCAATATTATATTCCGGAGAATGGGGTGGGGGTTAATTGTAATGAAAAGTCTTTGGGGTGTGTGGGGGGGACGGGGGGTGGGGGGAGTGTGTAGAGGCTTCAGAGAAAAGGTGGGAGAGGAGTTTTGCCCAACTCCAACGCACTGAAGCTGCGAGGCTAAAGTAAACAAGAAAAATATCTATTCCACAAAGTGTAGCTCAAACCCCCACAAGCAATGGCACACATGGTTTAAAAAAAAAAAAAAACAAGGAAAAAAAGTTCTTTTTCCCCCTGCTCTCCCCCCAGACTCCCCTAGCTCAAATAGGGAACACACAATGCAAAAAGGGAGAAGCAGCTGCAAGCCTCCTCCAATTATTGTGCTAAATTACCAAGCCAAAGGCGTTTAAAAAGAGAGAGAGAGGGAGAGAGAGACACAACAGATCGAGAGAGAGAGAGAGAGAACATGCAATTCTAGTACAACATGGATCCAAACTCACCATGGCGGAATAGGTGTGGACTAACATCTGGAAATAAAAAAAGTCTTGTAATAGCTAAAAATAAAATAATGGTGATAATACTAATAATTGGAGGGAAAAATATCAAGGAGATCTGCAAAGGGACGTGTTGGACACAGGAGAACAGCTTGAGATATTTCGAAGTCTATCCATCAAAAAAAAAAAAAGGTTAAAAAAAAAAAAAAAGACCAATGCCCCCAAAACCGAGCCTGGAAACCTCTATCTACATATATGATTTACCCCTCCCTCTCGGGGTTTTTTTTTCCTCCTTTTTTTTTTTTTTTTTTGTTTTTTTTGGTTGGTTTTTTTTTTTTTTTTGCCTTTGAGCTCCCAAATACAATCCTCTTCAACCCAAGGCTAGGCTCAGACTGCTCCGCTACCCCTTCCTCCCTTTCCTTCTCTACACCGCCTCATAATAATTGATATTCATGACTATTAATATTACACGACTACTTTAAAGGGAGAATGCAGGACCAAATGGAGCGTGAAGCTGGCAGCCAGCTCGAGAGCTCCCCTACTATTGTAAATGACGTTCATTCAGTGGAGAATTACTAGATGTAATCAGACGAGGGGGGCTGGCAGAGGCAGAGTTTGGGGAGAGGGAGAGGGGGGGAAAAAGTTTAGCGAGGAAGAGGCAGAACTTCAATTAACTCGAGCGGAGGAAGATGCGGAAAGCAGACACTGCCGAGCTGGAGCAAGGAAGTGAGATGAAGCAATGCTAGAGGCGAAGAAGAAGAAGAAGAAGAAAAAAGCATATTTCCTTTTTTTTTTAGTATATATTTAATTATACATTCCTAATACGAGGAATTGATCGCCTTTGGTGCTTTTGTTCTTGCAGTTTGTTGTTGGGGTTTTTAAGCAAATAATGAAGAAAAAAAGAGGCTTTTCTAATCCCTTTTTTTGGGGGGTTATTTTTAAAGGAATGGAAGAAGAAATGTGCAGTCACTGTAAGATACGTCTATTTACAGCGAAGATTAAGCCCTTCTGGTGCGTGTTACAGATCGGTTTTATTCGCAATAGCCAAATAAATACTGGAATCTGCGTTAAGTTGGGCTCCACTTTTTTTTTTGTCTGAATCCTGTTTCTACCGCCCGATATGAAAAAAATTAAATATATACGTACAAAGATCTCCCGATTTCCACCCAAATGTGAAATGTATGGAGTGAATTTTAAAGGATAGTAAATTTATAGTTCTGAGGCAAAGCCAGGGGCGATATAAAACCTTTTTGATGTTGCAGGAACCCGTTCAACTGGACTGTCTGCCATTTCTGTTAAAGTTCAACTTACGTTCCTTCCTAAATAGACTCACACTTCCCAGAGCAGCCCCCCCGCACGCACACGCACACACACACACTTTTGTTTTAAGAACAGATTCAGCTTAAGTGGCTGAGACGCCTCTACCATCGTGTTGTTAATTATAAATCGGAAAGAAGAGAGGGAAATATTTTTTCAGATAAATCTAGAAGGTTTCAGCTCTTAAAAAAAATCGACAACAATTTTTTTCCTCTTTTTCTTCCTTTTCTTTCTTTTTTTTTTTGGTTTTTTTTTTGTTTGTTTGGGTTTTTTTTTGAGGCTACACGTTACAAAACGCCCTGGAGCGCATCCCCAAGTTAGGATATACCCTGCCCGCAGCCAAATCCCACCCAACCGCTCCCCCAGCTCTTCTCTCCCACGGCAATCTACAGACACGAGTGTCCGTAAATCCACAGCGCCTTAAAAATGCCCCTCAAATGGAGGGTGGAAAAAAAAAACCCTCATCCCCGAGCTCGGCGGCCAGGGAGGGGAGATGTTTTGTCGCCTGCTGCTGCGGGCAGAGACAATGGCCAGGCTGTGCCTGGAGATGGGGAGGGAAGAGCAGCGAGGGCTCGGCGGGCTGGGGACACGCGGGGACACACACGCACACACACACACACGCACACACACACTCACACACACTCACACACACACACACGTGTGCTCATTCTGTGCTCGTTCCGCAGATGCTGGCTTTCGCCAATGATAATTAGCCTGACGGCAGCTTTTGGGAGTGGAGACATTTCTCCCGGCGGGTCCCCTCCCCGCTTCCCTCCATCCCGTCCTTTCTCCGGCCGGGAACAGCCGGAGCTGTACCTTCCCTCGGTCTCTTTCTCCGCTTTTCCCGGGAGTTTCCCCTCCGTAAGTCCCAACGCGCTCCCGGAGGGGAGGGCTGCGGGCGGCGCGGCGGGGCTGGGGACGGGGCGGCCCCGACGGCGCTTCCCCGAGGGGCTCCGGTCGCTTCCCGATGCCCAGCCCCTGCCCGGCTCCTGCCCGTCCCCTTCCCAGTACACGTCCGCCACCCGATCCCCGGTCCCTGCCCAGTCCCCAGCGCCTCGCTCGGTGTCCTCTCTCTCCTTGGTACCCAGCCCCTGCCCAGCCCCTGCCTGGTCTTTGCCCGGTCCCCGGTGGCTGCCAGGTCCCTCCTCGTCGTCTGTCCGGTTCCCGGTCCCTGCCCTGTCCCCAGTCCCTGCTGGATCCCCAGCCTTTGCCCAGCCCCTGCCCGGTCCACCGTCCCTGCTCAGTGCCCAGTGCTCGCCCGGCCTCTGCTCAGTCCCCGGTCCCTGCCCTGTCCCCGGCCCCTGCTCCATCCCCAGCCCTTGCCCAGCCCCTGCACAGTCCCTCCCCTTCCCCCGTGCGGTCCTGGGTCCCTGCCCTGTCCCCGGTTCCTTCCCGGTCCTCGGTCCCTGCCCGGCCGCCTCCCCCCGGAGCAGCTCCCGCGCTGGAGCTGGCGGATCGCGCCCTGCTGAAAATCTCCCCTCGAGATCGCCGTGCCGACGCCTCCCATTCAATTAAAAAATAAAAATAATGAAAACAAAATTAAAATATGATTTTGTGGAGAGCCATTCCTCACTCATCTCTTTTTTTTTCTTCCCCTTCCCGTTTCTGAGCAAATCCCGCACGCTGGTTTAACTTACAAGAAATACATTCGCGGAGCCCGTTTGGGAGAGATCCGGCTCGGGAAACCGTGCAAAATTAAGAAAGGTTTCGCAGTGTTTGAGCTGTGATTTTTTTTTTCTCCCCCCTTGATTTGCTTTTTGACCTCGAAAATAAGGTCTGGATAAAGCTCACAACTTTTCGCGTCCGCGGACTGTGCGGAGCTGCCTTTGACTGCACCGGTTCGGGTGTGTGCGCTCACACACGCGCAAGAATGTATGTGCCGCTTAATTAATGCCAGTATATGTATACATGCACATCTTATCTACTGGTACAGAGGTATAAAAAGTCGTAAAAAACGTATCCGATTGTGAAAACAGGAAAAAAAAAATCCATATTCAGGTTGAGCTGAGCTTGTAATTGCAAAATAAAAAATAAAATAAATACATCCAGTCCTTGAATACCGGATTGTGTTTCTCTTCTATTTTCTTTTTTTTTTTTCTCGACATTTGTCCATATTTAATCGAATTATATCTAATTGGAGGTCTAAACAATCAAACTCTTGCCTTTAAGTTGCCTCATTCCAATCCCCAGATCATTTCTTTGATGTTTTAAATCGCATCAAACAGCTTTTCCATGAAAAAAAAAAGTTTAGGACTTGGCATGCCGAATACAAATATGCAAATAAACAAGCATTTAAGCATTTACTCTTGGTTTCCCGTCTCTATATTTGTGTGTGTTGGTGTATGTCTCTATTTCTGCCTACATGTATATGTAGAGCTATATATGTATTATATAGGCATGCCTGTATCTATATACTAGATGTATATTTAAATATACATATACTCTCTTACTCATATGCATATTATATACTCACCTCATAGATATCTTCATACTTGACATTTTCAACCAGTTTCCAGAGCATGATGGCAGGCTGTTCTCTAGGAGGTGAGTGCATTCATGTGAAGAGCAGATGTCTGGATTCTCAGTACTTCTCTGTCTGTAATGATCCATCTATAATTGGAAATGGGGGACAGACACCAAATCCGACGTTCCTCTTCCATCGCAACTTATATCTGTTGTCTGAAACAATAGGCTGCAGAAGTCTACCTCAATCGGATAGTAAAAAACATTATCTGTTACATAGTTACATATAGCTACAGACATATATGTGACTAGATATAGACATATACACACATATAGACACTTATATGCAGGCGTATAAAATATATACACACACGCAGCTGCACACACACAGATTTACACATACATGCACCTATGCACACATATATCTCTGAACAGGCAACTTTTTCCGTGCATAGACATATTAATTGCCACATTTAGGTATGTAAATTATATATATTCTTCCACATGTAGGCACATGGATGCTACACGTTACATATGCACATATGCATACAAACCTGCTCAGTTTATATAGGAGCATTTAATGCATGTTTGTCTACCTACTTATACATTTACACATATATATGTTGATATAGAGGGATTAAATATACGTGTTATGTAGTGCATATATCCGCTATTTTAGTAGATGGATGGATAGATAGATAGATAGACATGTAGATAAACAGAATGAAGAAATTAAATGAATATTTTTTCGATCCTCCCTATAATAAAATAAAGAATATGCTGCCTCTGCACTAAGTGATTCATCATTTACAACGAGATATTATGCTTTTCCCCACATGCAATATGCTTTTATTTACATGTCCAGAAATTATCCTCCCATATGCAGTTAAACACCAAAACAGTGTCTCATCAAAGCACATTCAAGCAAATCTAAAAGGAGTAAATTTAGATCAATGATTTCCACTGGAAAGCCTTATACGTCAGGCTTGGACTGTCTCTTTTATAACTTAGAAATACTTTATATGGGGAAAAAAAAATAAAGGAAAAAAAAGGAGTTTAGCAAACCCTTCTCTGCACACATTTGAATAACGTTTACTACTTTCAGAAAACGATTAAAAATAGAGTTAGGTTTGTGCATTTCCCGGGTAGCCCTCGGTTTGGAAGGGGAGAGGAGGAGTTAGACCGGTTTTAACCTTTATTTTTTTTTTTTTCCCCAGGCGAACCTTCCTTCGCATTGTCCGATTTTTTTAACACGTTGCACGGCAAAGAGCCGGCGCAGGCGGCAGAGCCCATCTCTGCCTTCGAGAGGAAACAATCGAGCTTTGCAGTGGGCTGGTGCACCAGGAGGGGGAAAAAAAAAGAAAAAACGGGGGAAAAAAATGAGACACAGAGGCAGAGAGACAGAGAGAAAGAAGGTGTTCCTAAATTCAAGGTCCTGTCTCTGGAAATTTCAAGCTCTGCCTATAAGGTTCCTACAAATCTTTGTTATTCTGCATGGGATCCTATGGGAAAGTGCACAGTGTCCTTTGTACTTTGAGAGGTCCTACAGGTAAAGATGCTTATATATATATATATCTATCTATATAATCTCGGAAACGAGGAGAACTTCATCAGGAGACACATTTGCTGGTGTGTGGTTGGCTGGTGGGAAGGGTGGGCTTTGCTTTTTCTGTTCGCTTTGGCCTCAAATTGAGGCAGAAAGTATAAATTCATCCCTTTTCCCCTCAGCCTCTACACCACCCTGCCACCCCTCCCCATTTCACGGTGTACATCTCCTTCTAAAACCTCAACCCACAAAAGGCAAGAGGCAAATAGCAGCCAGATATTGCAGCAGGAGCTGGACAAGGGTCTTGCTGGAAGTAGTTAAAGCAGATACGAGTTTTTTCCTCAGCACAGCCAGCGCTGCACAGAGGAGGAGGAGAAAAAGGGCACATCTTTGAGTGGGTTGGACTGATCATTTCAACTGAAGCAATAGAGCAAAAAATGCTGAAAAAGGAGAAAGGATGTGAGCTGTTTGCACGGGGATGTGCGGGGATACCCATGCAGCCACCCTTCTGCACCTAGAGAGCTGAATGACCCTCTTAGAAAAATACCAAGCCCATAAAGGGACAGTTTGCCATCACTTTTGTTAAAGTCTTTGAGCCATGAAGGCTGGCACAGGGCAGGGTGAATGTGCTTCGTGACAGCGAATGCTTTACAATTTCGTGGCACCCTGAATTAAATATGTTTTACGTGCTGGGGGTGGGGAGAGAAGGGGAGCGAAAAAAAAAGAAGACTCTAAAATAGACTTGATGTCCACTGGCTCTGCGCTAACAGATGGGTACAGGCAGTCGAGTCTGACTTTCACAACCCGCTGTAATACATTTCTCTTGCATTTGCAAAACGCGACAAACGAACAAGTGATCATTTAGAAAATTAAACCCAGCAAAGGTTCTTAGCAATTTTTTTTTTTGCTTTTGTTTTGCACCCCCACCCCCGCAGCTGCCTTCAGTCTAATTCGGCAATTCCACACAGCGACACTTGCACCGGTTTATCCCTCAAACGTGCAACGAACCCTAGGTCCACAAAGCGACACACCTACTCAAAACTGACCATTGCGACCTATACTTTCGCAACTAAATAAACAAAGAGGCAAAACCAGCCGTTTTCCGCCAGTTTGGGTCGCGCTTCTCCAATCTCTTCCGAGCAAAACCCCGTTTTTTCCAGCGGTGAGCTGGGCAGGGGCACTGCAGCCTCAGCCTGGCAGCTGCGATGGCAAAAAAACCCCTGTTTTATCCTTTTTTTTTTTTTAAAGGATGCCTTTATATGTAGCTCTGCCCATGCCGGAGGAAGCCCCCCGCTCCCCCCGCGCCGTTCCAGCGCTGGCGGTGCGGGCGATGCCCCGCGGGATTTGGGATCCGGAGCGCGATGAGCGGGACGGCGGCGCCCTCTGATGGGGACTCGCTGCCCGCAGCAGCTCCCTCGAAACTGCCGCCCCCGCCCTCAGACCATGGAATGGCTCGGGTTGGAAGTGACATTAAAGATCATCCCATTCCGCACGCCTGCCATGGGCCAGGGACACCTTCCACTAGCCCAGGTTGCTCCAAGCCCCGTCCAACCTGGCCTTGGACACTGCCAGGGATGGGGCAGCCACAGCTTCTCTGGGCAACCTGTGCCAGGGCCTCAGCATCCTCACAGGGAAGAATTTCTTCCTAATATCTATTCTATTTCTTTCCTCTTTCAATTTAAAGCCATTCCCCCTTGTTTTGTCCCTCCAGGTCCTTGTCCAAAGTCCCTCCCCAGCTTTCTTGGAGCCCCTTTCGGCACTGGAAGGGTTTCTAAGGTCTCTCTGAAGCCTTCTCTTCTCCAGGCTGAACACCCCCAATTGTCTCAGTCTGTCTCCATAGCAGAAATGCTCCAGCACTCTGAGCATCTTCGTGGTCTCCTCTGGACGTGCTCCAAGAGGTCCATGCACATAGCTGGGAGCTACAAACACCCAAACACTTCCTCTGCTAGGAATGATGCTGATATGAATTTTTCCTCCATTAAGATAAAGTTGTAGGTCCTTATTCACACGGATTTTTAATTAACAGGCCACTCAGTGTTTGAACCTCCACCTTACAATCAGAATAAATCTTTTATACCCCACCATTAAATAGAGTGAGTATTGCTCACTGTAGAATAGTGGGAGTACAGACTCAGCTGAATATCCCAATCATCCCAACGAGATGTCTGTTAATAGCCCTTCGAGGGAGAGGATTTGCAATAATAGGACAGCCACTTTGGTGAGAAGCCCCCCCAAAAAAGATTAATTCAACATTAATGCTGCCCTTATTTCATATGCTGTTTCCATGATTTTTTTTTTTTTTGTTTAACTTTGCCTGCCCCTAATCAAGACCTTTTTTCAGAAATGGACTTTTATTCTTGCTCTGCCTTTTAAATCTAGCGTGGATGTCTATAAATATCTCCCTCAGTATCCCACAACAAATCCGTATTGTTGGCCGGAGTTTAAAACAAATCCGTTTATCCCAGCGCCCTCTGCTGCTCACTGCACTCATTCAAAGCCAGGTTTCCGAGTTCTGGCAAAATCCAGGCTTTTTGAACATCTTTGATACCTTTTTCCTACAAACTACCTCTTTTTTTTTTTTTTTTTTGACCTGATATTTTTCTTCCATATATTCTCACTTGTATTTCAGAAATCAGTATTTTTTTTTAAAAAAAGCTTATTTTTAATTATAAAGCTTTTAATTCACAGGGGAAAAGTCACACTGCAGGTATCTCAAAAGTTACCGCCTGTCTCTTAACGGATTTACAAAATCATTGCTTTGGTGAGCACTTTATACCTTTGTGAATAATACCAAGACCCTTCTCTTAAAAATCCAGCTTTCTACATTTGCTGGTAAATCTGGGCTTCCTGCTGGTAAATCTGCAGACATAACCGGGGTTTTCATAGAGTCACACAGTTGTAGAATCATAGAATAATTTGGGTTGGAAGGGGACTTTAAAGGTCATCTAGTCCCACTCCCTACAACGAGCAGGGACATCTCCAACTTGACCAGGTTCCTCAAAGCCCCATCCAACCTGGCCTTGAATGTTTCCAGAGATGGAGCATCCACCACCTCTCTGGGTAACCCACGCCCATGTTTCACCATCCACATTATAAAGTTCCTCCCTTATATCCAGTCTGAATCTATATATTTTTTTCAGTTCAAAACCTTGGTCCCTTTCTCTTTCATTAGAGGCCCTGCCAAAAATTCTGTCCCCATCGTTTTACATTTTCCTGAACCCACCATTGCTCATTCTTCAAGGAGGGACGTGACTAAACCCAGCAGCAAGAAAGGCACCAGGAGAAGCTTTTAGCAAGCCAGGAAAGCCCAGCCACGTGTGTTGAGCCCCTATGGACAGGTCCAAACTGTCTGGCACATCTAATGAGCCCAGCTCCCTCAGTCATTCCTCACAGGACGAGTTCTCTAGGTCCTTCACAGGCTTCACTGCCCTTCTCTGGACACACTCCAGCACCTTCTTTTAGTGAGGGGCTCAAAACTGAACACACTGATCTGACTAATCATGATAAAAAATGAGCTCAAACGTCACTCACTTATCTCTGGTACTCACTTGGCCACCAATTTTTGATGGCAGGAGTCCCAACTTGTGAGCCTGCACATTGCTGGCTCATATCCAGTCTTTCCCAGTCTAGTTCTCCCAGACCAACTCTCACACAGCCTGTGGGCTCTTTGGAAAATGGAACCCCTCCAAGTGTTTGCTGTGTTACTATACTGAGGAGAACTCTTGTATCCAAGTTTAATTTTGTTTGCAATCCACGTGTCTTATCCCTCTGTACTGCCTGGTTTTTTTTCCTCGCAAGAACCCCAGGTACACGATGTCAACAAGGACCTGGGCCTTGTGAGGGGATGCAGCTTTGGCATCCCCTCTTCAGAGCTGCTCCACATACTCCAAACTCTCTGGAGCTGAAAGGACAATCGGATCTCCCAGGCTAAGAACGAAGAACATTTCAGGACTCTTTTCGCATGCCATTATCCCTCAATCTTTATTTTGATCTGATGTAGGTACTCAGCTTACCTTAGGTGAATTTCAGAAGTGCTTGGCTCCCTAACACAGGGAGCACAAAGCCTTGCTCAAGTCTTACAGCACCTCCATCTGAGCTTGGATTGCTCCATGTTGTTGGCTTGTGTTTCCTTGTCTTAGGACAAAAACCTCTTTGAACAGGAATACTGAGTGCCAACTTCACGGCATTCCATGACTGACAGGAAAAGCAGGAGTTAGGTGATACAGCATTAGATTGAAGACTTTATGCATGATCTGCCACTGGATGATTTATCCCTTGGAACACAAAGGCGAGACTGAGAAGTCTCAAGAGCTGCTGTCGCTGCTGCATGGTTATCCTTTGTCTCCACATCCACCTCTCGTGAGGGAATTAATCCATTCTGAACCTGCTTCCTCCTAGAAGCCAAACAAAACACACAGAACAGTTGCTAAACTTGTTTCCTCAAAAATTTGAAATCAGTCATACGAGGTTATCTTTCAGTTTCCTCACTTGGGATACAGACACCTACTGAAACCAGCTTGTGCATCTGAAGAAAGCATATACTATTTTTTGTCTATTTTTCCCATTCCCAAACAACCCACAAATGAAGTCACAAAATCAAGAATGGGCAAACTGCACCCATTAAAGGGAGGTCTTAGTTTTGTTGAGTATTAAAATTTGATACAAAGTTAGGAGATTCCATTTTAATTAGTTCAATTTAATTCACCTATCCTTATGTGGATACAAACTGTTGTATGTGATTTAGCAAAAAAAACAATGTTTAAGTTATATTTATGTTAGGAAATATACTTTTTCCATTTTAAGATGTAGCCAGTAGAGCAAATTATCCACTTAAATTTCATGGCAAGAGAGAGTTAATCAGTTTTAAGGGGAGAGAAGAAAAATTAAGACCTGACCCATTATCTGTTTTGAGAATACGGCTTTTTTCCTCCAGTATTGCCCCCCTTTCCTTTTTAATTTCTCCACTCTCTTAACTTGCTTTCTAGCAGTAGACACTCAGATAATATGACCACAGGCAATGCTTTAGGGAGATGAAAAATTCTGGGTACATGAAAGGAGACATAGCAAAGTCAGCAAACTGCATCTATAGGACAAATGCATTTCAGGCTCCCAAAATTGCTCATAACGTATCTGGAGTTACAACATTCCCTGTATTGTTCATATACAACACCGTGGCCTTCAGAAACTTTAGATCAAGTCATAGGGGGGGTTTAAGTCCCTTCCCTTCCCTTCCCTTCCCTTCCCTTCCCTTCCCTTCCCTTCCCTTCCCTTCCCTTCCCTTCCCTTCCCTTCCCTTCCCTTCCCTTCC
>JACAXG010000131.1:1567632-1617804 GCA_018881555.1 Amblyornis subalaris | reverse complement strand
CCCTTCCCTTCCCTTCCCTTCCCTTCCCTTCCCTTCCCTTCCCTTCCCTTCCCTTCCCTTTAAAGAAATCGGTGACAAGGACCATTTCCAGCTACTCCATTTTCCTGTTCCTCAGCAGTTCACAGGATCCTGACATGGTTTGGGTTCATATCAGCGATTTCAGGCAATTCCCAGACACAATTTGTGAGTCAGCAAAGACCAGACACCATTCCAAGGAGTCAGAATGGATATGACCACCTCGATTTTTAGTCCCTTGAGTCCCTTAAAGTTTATAAGATGGGTATAATCTATTCTGTGCTAGTTAAATCATGGCACATAATTCAGATATAGCCCAAAAACTTAGGCAAAAACTTGTTTGATTTAGGTTAACTGCATCCTCACTGCTTTCCATGCAATATTCATTCAAGTGATAGAACATGATATTAATATTAATATAAACATGCAATTTAGAATTGCAATCCTAAGGTAATTGTGCATAATTGCTTTCATATTATAAATGCAGAAGCACAATAAAAATCAATGTTTCCTGTCTAAAAGGCATAGGAATGAGCAAGTGTAAATGAATCATTTTTAACAGCTCTGAAACATTTTGTTCTCCAGTATCAAAATGAGAAATTTGAAAATTCAAATTTTAGCCCTTCTCCCAGTTTTCAAACGAACATCTAATGATTTGATTTGGCCACCAGAAGAGAACCTACAATGCAAAAACTTACAAGAACCTGCACTTTGAGAATCAGGTTTGTTTATGGAGTTTCAGAAGACCTTCCTAAAGATGTAATGATTCCTTAAAATGATGGCTCACGGAATTGGTGCTCCATTTTGAGAACACTGGTCTTTGTTATTGAAGTTCATCATGGTAATATTTTTCTCCAACCAGGTTGCAACAAGTTGCAGCCCACTTTTTTTGCAGGGCCCTTAACCTGGGTTTTCTCACCTGTTGGAATCACAAGAGAAGTTTCACAGTTTCCTCAATGACCACTCTTGTTTCAGTCTTTTTTTTGTTGTTTTAAAACTCTCTGATATCTAGAGTTGTTCATAAGTTTATGATGAATCTGTAAAACTTTCAGTGAAAACATAAACCAGAAATATCCTTTAAAACATACGGGGTATAAATGAAGGGACCTGAACCAGCGCAGTTGAGAGGGGGACCGGAATTCAGGAGAATGGTTCCCTTTCCCAGCCCTACTTGGATTGGTCCCATGTGCATGATTTAGGTTCACACCCTTTTCTTTACTGAAGGTCCATTTTGTCTTACCTTGTTCCCGTTAATCATCAGTCACAGAATCACAGAATCCCAGAAAGGTTTGGGTTGGGAGTGAAATTAAAAACCATCCAGTTCCAGCTCCCCTGCCATGGGCAGGGACACCTTCCACCAGACCAGGTTGCTCCAAGCCCTGTCAAATCTGGCCTTGAACACAATTAATCAAAATTAATTTTTGAACTTGATCACATCCCAGAGGTACAAACATCAGGAAGATGCCTGGTGGACAAAAGATAAAAGGATCAACGGGGAAGCAGCAAGAACAACATTCTGCAAATTTCCCTATTATGTCAAAATCCCTTTTGCTGTGTAGGATCTCTTGTGCAAATGGAGGGTGCTGCTGTTTGGTCAGCTTCTCTCATTCCCTAAGGGTTTCCATTTGTGCATCCTCTGAATATGGAATTAGTCTAAAGTAGAGCAGCAAACCTATTTTGTGCAAGTCATGAAAACAGCCACAAGATAGACCAGGAACAGAGGGATGATCACAGCTTTGTAGAAACAAAAGCTGCAACTGCTCAGTTAATGTAACTCATGCAGAACATGGGCCAGAAAACCTGCATGGAACAGTTGTTGGATGAGCTACAGTGTTCCTGCAGAAGCACTAATGAATGTCTTGGGTTTACTGTTTAAGGTCATGCACCTGAAATCTTTGCCTAACTTAGCAAATTGTTCCTTTCTTAATCACCATATCTGATAAAGATATAAATCTGTTTTCAATTCTGGGTTTTATTGAAGCTGAAGCCTTAACAAGTAAACCCTTTTGATTGGATGTATCTGTTAACTCTTTCAGCTCCCTGTGTCACCTTTCTGTTAAGGTGAATAAATTAAGCTTGTTTTGTCTTTCATTATATGGCAGATTCTCTTATACTCAGAGAATGGTTGAAGTCGGAAGGGACCTCTGGGGGTCATCTGGTCCATCCCCCCTGCCCAAGCAGGGTCACCCAGAGCTGCTGCCCAGAACCATGTCTAGATGACTTCTAATAGCTCCAGGGCGGGAAATCCACACCCTTCCTGGGCAACCTGTGGCAGTGCTTCGCCACCTTCACAGTTAAAAAGTGTGTCCTGCTGTTCAGAGGAACCTCTTGTGTTTCAGTGGGTGCACGTGGCCTCTGGCTCTTTCACTGGACACCTCTGAGAAGAGCCTGGCTCTGTTCTTTTCACATCCTCCCTTCAGGGATTTAGATATATTGATAAAATCCCCCTTGACCCTTCTCTTCTCAAGAAACCCTAAACTGCCACAGCTTTCTCAGCCTTTCCCCACGAGAGATGCTCCAGAATCTTTATCCCCTCAGTGGCCCTTCATTGGACTCTCTCCAGTCCATGTCCCTCTTGCACTAAGAAGCCTTGAACTGGACACAGGTGTGAGCTCACCAGTGCTGAGCAGAGGGGAATGATTGTCTCCTGCCTGCTTCCAACACTCCCAGAGCAGCCCGGGATACCCTTTTACCACCTTTGTGCGAAGGACCCATTGTTGGCTCACATCCAGCTTGGTGTCCACCAGGAGCCCAGGTCATTTTCTGCATAGATTCAATGTTTTGGTGTGACACCAGTGATGCCACATCACTTTATTCTGGTCACCAACAGCTTTATGAAAGGGATGTGTCAGAAATAAGCTTCATATTCCACCTGCTGTTGCTTCATACCCGTGGCAGATGCAACAAAACCTCTGCAAGTAAGGACATTATATCCTTTTTTTAGTTAGACACAAGACACTCTGGGCCTCCTTCCCTCACGTTCAAGCTGATACCTGGTGGATCATCCCCTACAACCAACAATTCCCTTTCAGAGCTGCTGCTTTCCAGAGCAGACTCCACCATCTCATAGGGGGAAAAAATGTATTTTCTTCTTAGATATACAAACTTATTTTTCATCTGTTAATAAGTTGTTTACTGACATCCAGCTTGTTGAACAATCCAGATCATGGTACACTTTTCCCCTTAGCCAGTTTTTCTGCAATCTTTCAGTCACTTACTGAAATAACATTACATAAACAGTCATACCATTATGGTCAATGATATTATTTCTTTTCATCAATGACAATAAAAACTATTGTTAGGGCAGGAACTGAAACCTGAAACTCTATTACGAATTTACGTGTTTAATCATTATTCTCTCTTCTTCATCCATTTTGGGATCAAAGAGATAGATTTAGATCCATTTATTGCATTTAGCGTTCTGATGGATTGTTATATTTGTAGTCAAAATTCTTGTTGGTTGCAAGTTAAATGTGCTCTAGAACTCGATCAAATTTGTCATCTCATTAACAAGAAGAAAAACAAGTTCATTTGACAGAATTTATTTTCTGTAAACCCATATCGATTAGTGTTAATTGTATTATCCTGCTTTAATTTTTTTATTAATTGAGTCCTCAGTCAGATAATTCATTAGTGGGAACAGAACTGATGCCAGACTGTTAAGCATCTAATTATGTGGATTTTTCTGCTCATATTTTGAAAATTTTAGCAACAAATTAGCTTCTATGCTTCACCAAGTCATAAAAAAAGGAATATTTATTTTCCAGACAGCTGATCATTTCTTTGAAAGCTCCTCAAGTTGTCATATTGTAAGATACTGAGCAACCACAGATGAAGTTATTCCTTTGTTTTTATCCACACCACAATTTTGAGAAATTAGTTGATACTTCCTGTGAGAGGTCACTGAACCTGCTGGTCTGGTTTGGTACCATTATTGCACTGGACTGATACCTGCTATTAAAATCTTCCCTCTCCCTTTATTCTCATTCTTGAAATTTCACAAACCTGGAAATAGCGGCTTTCCATGATTTCAGATGGAGTACTGAAATAAACTAGGTGTTAGATGTAAGGAAAAAAAATCACCTGAAAAAGCCTGAAACATTTTCACTCTTTGTGCCACCTTGTCCCCTCAACACGGGTGTAAAATCAGAATATCTACTCATAAATACATCTGACATATTCTCTGCAGAGCAGAAACTGAAATTCAGGGGAAAAAAAAAATTGTAAAAACTCAGTGCGGATAACACACACTTTTAAAATATCCAGATAATACACCTTGGAATCAGATCAGTAACCATATATGGACTCTTGTGAACCATGGTGTTCTTCCTAGGAGCAGGCTGAGTGCCGTCCAGCTGTGTAGTGGACAAACACTGTGGTTGTAGGACAGGTTTTGAGCGGGACAGGAGATGTTTGGGAACAACCACTTGGGCTTCAGGGGCTAAAGAGAATCCAGTCTTGTCATTGCCATTTTGGAGAATGGGAATTTTGGGGAGTCACAAAGGAATAGTGAAATAGTAAACACCTTGAGAACTGCTCAGCAATCTCTACCAATCTCCCACACGCTTCTAATGCCAGAACAGCTCCTGGAAATGGGCTTGGATTAACTAGCAGTGTCCCTAGCATGGGGAAAAAGGGGTAGCACACATCAGAGACCTTTCCTATTGTGCAGCCTGGATGCAACCATCTCTTTCACAGGGAAAAAGCCAAGCTGTATTGCTTTCCGGACTTCGTATTTGTGAGGAATACAAGAAGTCCTATAGAATAAGGGGGAAAATATTGCTAATAAACAGAGCTGTCTGGAATTAATCCTGGTCCTATTGAAGTCCATGGGGATTTTGTTATTGACTCAGGTAAAGGCTGAATAGGGTCATCAAGATAGCCCCAAGGTACTTGAGTACCAGAAATCAAGGATGTAGTGTGATATTGGAAAATGAAAGGAATTATCACTCTTTTGGGGTGTTCTGTAACTAGGTGATAGGAAGAAACTACAAGGTTCTCTTTGAACTGGCATTTAGAGGAGATAAAAGAAAGCCCATTGTTCTCCATGGTAAGCAATAGACACACTTTATATAACCATCTTTAAATATTATTCAATGAAACAGACTTTTTTTTGTCCTCCCAAGAAATATTAGTGCCACTAAAATTGGAAGAAAGCCTTAGCATTTTGAAATATAAACAGACTACCCGTTTATTATTTTTATTTTTATTACTATTATTATTATTATTTTATTGAACAGATCATCTTGATTGGCAAACATCATTATCATTTAAATAATATAGTTGTTTATTTTGTCTACAAGGCGGGACTTTTACTTTGATCCCGGGGTCATTCAGCAACTACAGCCAAAGCAGCCTTTCTCGTGAACACCTTGGAGCCTGGGAATGTTCACCTCATTGAGGTTTCCTCTGATCCTGACAGGGCTCCCTGAAATATGGGGCTGACAGATATGACACAGGAGCTAGAGGAGATCCACATCATAATTCTGTAACACTTATTTTAACATTATGAAATGAAAAATGTGCCTTACTCCAAAAGCGAATGAGTGATTGACTTCTGGCTCTGGCCTCGTCTTTGGCTCTCTTACCACACAGTCCTTGTTGATGGTCGCAGTGACACATTTGTCTGATCTGACTTATGTGCAGGTATTTCAAGGAATGTTTTTAATGACCTTCCCGAGGGCAGGCTGTCTTTACTGCACTCTGCACAAAGTTCAAGATGATCTGTGTGTCAGAAGTGACTGATAGGAACACTTTATGTAGTGAAACATAATCAACTACTTGAAAGGAGCAGGTAAGTGTCAAGAAGCTGCTTATGAAAGCTGAGATTACAGATGCCTGAGACAGGTTACCCTGAAGTTACTAATAGCAGCTGAGACTGCATAGTCAAAATCCATCTTCTATCACAATTGAATGAGTAATGAATAGGATCTAGCTAAAGTTTTGCAGGTAATTAATAATTAAAAAATATGCACAAAGCTGAAATGTACCAGTAAATAAAGACTGAAATATATTCACTGCCCCAAATATTGGTTTTGCTGATTGAAATAGCTCAAAGTGCATATAGATCATCTGGTCCTGCTGCCTGTGTGTCTTGCAGAAGACATCACATGTCAGGGAACCCACCACATCCTTGGCTATCTGGTGGAAACACCTTTCCAACACAGTCTAGCGACCATTCCCTGTCTGGTTTATGGCTGAGGTTTAATTGCACAGGCCATGCCATGAGAGTTGGCCTTGGGACCAGAGATCAGTCTGAGAACTGTTTAGCAGCACTAATGAAAAAAGAAATAAAACCACAAAAGAACCAACCGACTAATAAAGCAGCTAATAAACCAAATGACTCAGAACTTCCTCTGTGACTGCTTGGTTTCCCGCTGGTGTAGTCCTGCTATGAGCCTGTTGGTTGCCATGAGGAATATTCTTCATATGCTCATTCTTCTCGTCTGTGTAGTGACCATTTTTGAAGGGATCTGGTTTTGGTTTTTTTTTCCTCAAGACAATGACCTTGAGTCAGCTCAGCAGGTTAATAACCGTGCAGAATCTGGAGCAGAGGCTGTAACACCAGCAAACAGGCTGCAATTGGAAACACTGTCCAGTCCGGTGGATGAACTGAACCTTAAAAACTAGAGGGCAGGATGGTCTACAGATAATGTTGCTGCAAGTCTTCCTTGAATGGCATCAATTCAGTTCTGAGCTGAACTAATGATAATTAAAAGTTTCTCTCATTTAATTTTAACTGAAGGTGAATTTAGTGTAGTGTTTTTTTCCTTTCTACTTAAAATTAGGTATTTAATCAAACTAGGCTTCTTTTACAGTCAATGGAGCTGCTCTAACCAACCAGTCTAGATTGATACCTGATTTCTATGTCTGAAATAAGAGACCTGTGCAAAGCCATGGTTTTGTTTAGGGGCTCAGTGAAAGGCAGATTAAATGGAGTTGAAAACTAGTGGTGTGGTAACAACCAAAAGCAATAAAGGCCAGTGGTCTCTCTCTATTCATTTTGCTACAAAATGAAAATATTGGATCCACAAAAGCTTTTGCTGCTGCCAGAGTGTACTTGACTTGTTAATCAGGCATGGAAGGTTTTCTGTTTACTCAAAACACTTGGTACCACCACAAGCATATTCCCCTGATGCAGTTTTCAAAAGTGGTTTTGCCACACACCATTTCTAGTTTCTGTTTTAATTGATAGGAATAAAGATAGAGAAACAGAAATTTTTAATGTGACTTAAAAATCACAATTTTTAAGCCGTTTTTCTCATACTCCTGTCCCTAGCTCATTGTGCAAGATATTTATCTGTTTTCTTATCTTTCATTTTTATTTTCACATCGTAGGCAATTTCCAAGGGAAAGTTTTCCTACTCAATTCCCATATCCAAATTTGACAAATAAGGGGATAATATCCTGGCACACTTCCAGCAGTTTATCCACAGAGCATCCAGTTCCACTAATATGCTCTCTACTGACCATTCCTAATTTTCTGTGTAGTTTTAGTATTGGCTTCACACTGCATGTTAATTGGCAAAGGCTCAGTGCTTTGATAAGACCTTAATTTATCTGACCATAATGATGGCCCAGAGTGGTTCATTAATATTTGTGTTAAATGCATTAATTAATTAAAAAGACCCCATGTGAAATCTAGCTAGCTCCAGGTGACAGCAGTAATGGGATCATCCTCTTGTCATCACACTCCCACTCTAAGACATCAGATCACAGAATCACAGAATCACTGACGTTGGAAAAGACCTTTAAGATCAAGTCCAACCATCAACTCAGCACCACCACCATGTTCACCACTAAACCATGTCCTCAAGTGCCGCTTCCACATGTTTTTTGGCACTTCTCTGGGCAGCCTGTTTTCCAATGCGTTCCAACACTTGCCATGATGAAATTTTTCCAAACACCTGATCTAAATCTCCACTGGTGCAACTTGAAGCCATTTGCTCTCTTACTGTCACTTATTACCTGGGAGAAGAGATTAACACCCCCCTGACCACAACCTTCTTTCAGGCACTTGTAGAGAGGGATAAGGTCTCCCCTCAGCCTCCTTTTCTCCAGGCTGAACAACCCCAGTCCCTGTGTGGGGGCTACTGAACCAAAATGTTCCTACTGTGCCTGTGCACAGCACATATAGACTGTAATATACATTTATTCCTGCTGAGAGATGATGTTTAACACTATTTCAGCTTTCCTTGAGAATCCAAGACATACATAAGGGATTGACAAATATAATGAAGCTGTAAGACCCTGATCCTTCTACAGAAGCAGTGAGAAGCCAGTCAGGTTAGACAGGGCCAGCCTCCAAATCTTGACATTTTGAGTTGCTTCAGGAGCTGCATTTATATATCACTAATTCAAATATCTTTCCATTAAAAAACGCCCACAACATAAACTCTGCCCAGAGCAAAATGCCCTTTCCATTAAGGCTTGAAATTCCCTTTAATTTGTTATTCATGTCCTTCTAAAGGAAAGTGAACCTGAATAGGAGTTATGAGGTTAGATTTTGTTAGATTGGGCTCTTCGTACCTACCTAGAAACTAAACTGTACTTTTCAGCAAAATATGAACACCCAGCCTTTATAACAAGTGGGAGCTCTGCTGTTGAACACAAAGAATAATATTACCATACATACTTCAACAATTCTGTTAATTCCGGGGCACTCAGTATTTTACAGATTTAATCCACTTTTTTTGCCAGGTCACTTACTTTGAATGCAAATCTGCCCAAGCTCTCTGTATGCAATTTGCGTGTAAAATATGACAGAGATTAATTTTTTTTTACTACTTTTTTTCCTTTTCATTTTCTTCTGTGTTGCAGTGTCTACAAGTTAGAGGCTACTTGTGTGCATTGAAATGTATGGCACCGCACCTCTGCAAATCTCAGTGGAATTGTCCTCTTTTTATTTTAATGGAGTGAGTGGAAAATTTACACACCAAATTGAAGACAGATAAGAGAGGCAGCCTCTCATGTAATTGCATTTAAAATACTGATGAACTTGTCACAGTTGCATTTCCTCTGATTTTGGAGAAGTGCACATACAGAATAGATTAGAGGAATTCATTGTAACACCTGGGGAATTGTCCTTCCCAGAAGATTACAGGGGTAATATTAATTATTGAGAGTTCATTTGTTAGGGAACAGAGGTGACAGTTGGTTGAAATAAGTTTAAATATGTGGGAACTTCCTCTCAACCCATTTCCTTTTCCACCTGAAACACTTCTGAAGTTTCTGCCACTGCAGCTTTGCCCTTGGTGTATCATTGTCTAGAATTACTCAGAAAGTCAATTCTGTAAGAAACACTGAAACAACACAGAATGAAGATGCTTGTCATCAGGTTCCCAAGCAGTTTTGAGACTGCATGTCTAGAAAATTGCTTTTAAAAACCATATCTTTTTTACTTTTCTTTTTCAGTAAAATTTTTTTGAGTTTTCCATTTGTTTTGGAATGTTTGGCTGAACCTCTGAGCTAGAGTTGCTTTAAGTCATACCTGAAAGAAGATACCATTTACACCTAAAGGCCCTTTTTTTGACTGTCACTCTTTGTGCCTGGGAAGAGTCAAACCTTGTGCCACAACACTGGAATCAAAATCTGGAATGGGAGCAGTGGCAATTAGCCCAGACTCTTGGCTCAAGTAGGACTTGGAAATGAACCACTGTGAACTTTCAGGGAGAAGATTACATAATTAGTTTGAGACTGTGGAGATGAGGATTTGATTGCCAGCATTGTGACAGCTTTTCCATGCAATTATGGGAAAGGCAGCTCTGAGGGCAACTAAATATTAAATATCAAGGGTTAGCAAATTTTCTAGGGTGCATCCGTTACGAGTTAACAGACATAAAGACTCCTGCTACTTCTCCTAATCTACCACTAATCTAATATAAATCATCCCAACCAGTTTGGATTCCTGCTTTGGGACAATACAAACTGCCTTGAATTAGATCTTTCACTTTACACACAAACATTAAATCTGGTTAACAGATTCTAGATGAGATAATTGTTTAATATAGCCACATTTAGCTGGAATAAATCCCAACTTTAGTTTCTGTATAAACTGATTTCCTTGCCGTAATATGGGAATAATATTATTGTGGTTTCTCTCCTTTGTATGTCTTACCTGTTGGATGGAAGTTCTAGGTCTTGTAAAGTCATAGATCTGGTTCCTGGTCAAGTTTGACTATTTTTATTCAGAGATGGAAATTATTTTGAAGCACCAGACAAATCAGGGTTAAATCAACATAGATTTTATTGCCGTGAAATGTTTGATCAAATGTGGTCATTATCTTCATAGACTCATGTAAAACAGGTAGCTTGTATAGGAAATAGAAATATAAAAGATTATGTTTTTCACCACTGAATTATAAATTAAATTAAGTGGAAGGAAAAAAACCAAACCAAACCAAAACTCCAAAGCAATAAATAGGACATTGTTTGTTGGTGACCAAGTGCGCACTCACATTTAAATACAATCACAACAGCTGCTGTACAGAACAGAATTAATTGTACAAAATAAAGAAAAGTAAAGAATAGCAATAAAAAAGATCAGACCTCTCCAAATGACCGTCACCTGGCAAAGGAAAGTTACTTTATCTTCCTCCCCCATTCCCCACACAGCTGTATGTGAATTCTTGTTGAACCTGTAATGAGGGCAGAGGCAAAGGATATTTTTATAAATACAGTTCCTGTATAATTATTTATTCTTCCTTGTGTTGCAGGCTTGTGTCTTCTATTAATGCTGTTTCTTCTTGTCCTTAGAAATAAAGAATTAGAGCAGCAGAACTATTTCTCCAAAGGATAAATGAAAGTCAAATGACCTTGGAATTCACCAACAGCCCTTTTGGATACCTAAGACATCGAAGACCAAAATTGCTGGTTGGTATTAGGAAACAAACAAACAAACAAAATATAACAGTTAAAGATTGTTAGGATAAAAGTGGCTCTTAGGACAATAAACAGCCCTTCTAGAGCCTGGCTGCAAAATTGTGAGCTGCGCCTGTGCCACTGAGTCACGTCCAAAGGAAGAGATGAACTGGGGAAATATTTACACAGAGGTCCAGGATTTGGAAGGACTATACATTGTGCCTGCTTTGTAGCAGATTTTTCTGGTTTTAGGAAAAGTTAAAGAGAAGCTTCAAAGAGCAGATTCCATGTTGATTTGGAGAGCTGAAGTCTTTTCCCAACAAACGTTGGAGTTTATCTTTTAAAAAGAAGCAAACGAAATTCACCCCTTCTGCCAGTTCTCCAAGGCAACAGAATGACACCTAGAAGGAGTCAGGGTTAAAGATGGCAGCATGAAGGACAAAGTTCTTGACAGTCTTCAGTTGCAGGTGGCAGGGTCATCGCTGTGTGTCTGTGGCTCACTCCCCTTAACAGCCCACGTGAACTCTGTTCCAGGTCTCATCGTCTGATAAAACTCTCCCATTTCTGCATGTCTGTTGTGTAATTGTGCTAAACAAGGGCTGTGCGAGCAGAGAACCAAATCTCGGGGCAGAGACTGGAGGTGAGAATGTTACTCCTACTCTGCCAGACTTACCTTCTAAGCTTAGTCAGCACACGAGCAGTTTGTACTCACAGTGAGTAACACCTTGCTCTAGAAAAATAAGCTTGTAGTTAGTCAGTGTGTTTGCTCCATGAGTAATTTGCTCATAAATCCAAGTGTCAGAAGCTGGTCTTTGTGAGTCAAATGTGTCAGGGCTTAGGATAAGGAGTTAGTTCAGGGACCTACTTAAAATGTTCTGAGGCTGGTGGTGGGAAAGGTGTAATTCAACCAGAGCCGAGCAATGGGCTGAAGAAAACAGGATCCAACTACTCAGCACTTGGGTTATGAATCAATTTTGAGGTTCAACAATCATAATGACTCATTGTCCTGGCCATGAAAGTTTGGATACTTTTCTCTACTTCTTTGATGGCTTTGACATTGAATAACACTTCTATATTCTCTTAAAAGAAGATTTTTGTTTCTTTTTCCAATCAGAATTATTTCCAAGTCAAAAAGGTACAAATATACTTGAATATGACACCAGTGAGCACCCACTAATTTCAAATCATGCCCTTTCTTCAGGCTAATCTAATTCATGAATATGTTTTGAGATGGCAATGTTTCCACAGAGACAAGAACTAAGAAAACAGTAAAAAAACCCCAAACCACAACATGGGAACATGCACATGTTCCCCTGGACAACACTGGAATATAAGTGGATGAGAACCTAGGCTGAGATTTTAACAGTGAATTCTTTGCTTAAAACCTCACTGAAAGTTCCAATTTCAAAAACTAAAGGCATTTTGATACCTAACTGCTCTGATAGCTAGTTCAGCAGAAAAGGCAGTAATAATTATTTTTCTTGCAGTAAAATTAAGTGCAATCAAAATTTAAAACCAGAAAGCCTGTGAATGTCAGCAAACTTGCAGTTACATTTTAAAATGAATTTTGCTTTTAAAATGTACTAAAATACTAAGGGAAAAACCAGAAAGTTTGGCATGGAAATACAGGTAGGTTCTTAGTGGTGACAATATATAGCAGTTCAATCAGGTTGAATCAGATCGGTATTGAACATTAACAAAAATATACAGGGGTCATTAAGTCAAAAACTGGAAGCTCTGGGGCTTGAAGAGTGCTGGGATTTATTCATATTAATAGATCAAAGGGTAATCCAGGCCAAAAATAATTTGTTGCCTGCAGAGCAGACACTCATAGTGATTATGTAACAGCAAAAGACACAAGACTTAAAATAAATTATTGTGGGGACTTTGGACCTTATCCTGAATAGGCAAAGATTTCAAGTAATGCTGTATACGTATTATTTCCTATGTTAAACATTTTAATTTGATGGTAATAGAATGCTGCTTCTCCAACAGTTTCACAGATTAGTCTGCCCAACCAGTCATTCCTCCATCTCCTGAAGGTTGATATTTTAGTGGAGAAAACTGAAGAGGATTTTAAAAACTTTTTTCTTATATTTTTTCCCTCCGTCAAAATCTAATTTAAATTTTTCTACATATTGAAGTAGAGGTTCACAATTAAATTGCTTTGCAGCACATTTTCACATGGCAAATCTGCATATCTGACACAGTCAAACTTTTGATTTTTCCCTTTTGTCTCCCCCAGTTTGGGCAATAGAAAAAGCAGAATGAGTTTCCTTTTCACTTTCAATTGTGGTTACCTACTTTCGCACTCAAGTATTTCATGGTCTCGGACAGCTCTACAATGTTTCTGCTGAACACATTTCTGAGGATCATTCATTTGATTTTAGCATTTCTCCAGAAGTACTAGAGTGAAAAATTCGTTTAATAAAGTTTAAGTTTTTTGAGGCACTTGTCTGACCTTAGTGTGTTGAAGAGGTGGAGTCCCATGGAGATACAACCTCAATGCAGGGATGGTGCCTGGATAGCACTGAAGCAGGTATTTATGTTATATACCTACCCTGAGCAAGGACAAATCTGTGCAAAACAGAGGATTTTTTTTCCAGATTTCTTTGAGTAAGCAAACAGGGACTCCTTAGTTTCTAGAATGTTTTCTCATGGTGATGGCAATGTCCTGACCGACCTTGAGAGGAACAGCCTCCCACCATGAGCACTCTGTTGCCTTCTGTCATTTGAAAGGTGAGGGTGATCTTGCTAATTCAGTTTGATTCCTTGCATTGTAGCTATAAACACCCCCGGATATTTGCCATAGTCCCTAGGTTTAGTCTAAACTGATCATCCAAGGCGTTATACAGGCCAACTACTTCTAGAAAGCCAAAAGGTGAACAAGAGTTTTTGTCCTTGGCTTTCTTTATACTCAGCTGAGAAAAATACAGACTTTCAGGGTATCCTCATCACTGTGAGGTGAGATAAACTGCATATTTATAAGTGCCTTTCTCTCTCCACTGGTTATAGGGAGAGGAGGACCATTATTCATTTGTAGTCATGTACAGTGCAAAATGCCACTGTTACACTCCAACTGTCATCTGGAGAATGACAGGCACTTCCAGATGATCCCTTCCACCTGTCCTTGACACTTGGCATGCAAGTCAGGCAGACACCCACAGTTATCTAGTGCTGCCTCCTCCTCCAGGTGAGTCCAGTTCTCCTAAAGGTTTCGTGTCATAACTGTCAAAACTCTGTGGCTGCCTTAGGTACTTAAAACATCTCAAATGGCTCTAAACACTTACACGTGGACAACTATATTATTTCCTACCATAGAAAGAGTTGAATTGTCCCTTGGAGGAAAAGGCCTGGTTCTGCTGATCTTATGTAGAGTTTAGACGGACAACATCAAGCCCTCCCAGTAATACCATTCCTTCCTAACTTTCTCAATAAAGTGATGTCAGAGAAGCAGGAAAAGGAATGGCATAAAGGTCTTGTTGAAGAAGCAGTTATAATGTGACTGGAAAAAGTCCCTTGTCTCAAAGAGGTTTGAGCTCAAACTATGCCTCCCATGTTTTCTGCGTGAGGATGTGTGGTAGGTGGTAAAGTAATGTTTCAAAAGTACATTAGCAAGGTTATTTCCACCCAGCTGCTGTGGACTAAGCCAATCTGTCTTATTTGTCATTTTGGTTTTATTTTATTTCTGGTGAGTGGATTCTGTTAGACCTCTGCACCTCAGCTGGATTTATAAAGACAATAAAGCTGCAGAAACAAGCTGTGGAAGAAAAGAAAGCATCTTAAAATCAAGGCAACACAAAAGGTGACTCCAATTGCCTGCATTGATCATGTTGAACAGAGACCCAGGTATGGCAGAGTGCTGTGGGACCAGGAGCTGAGAACACAGAGGACAGAAGCTCGTGCTGTCGTTTCAACTGAAGTTCAGAGAGGGATCAGGGCTCTTACTGAGACTATCAAGGTTTCTTTTCATTTTAGTCTGCCATGCCCTTTTCACAAGAGACACCATGGCTGCTGCTTGAATGGTCAGGACAGATTCCCAACAGGTTCTGGCCTCATTCCAGTGCAGCTTGATTGTACATTCCCATGTGGGGAGGAGCGGCCCCCAACACAGAACGGTTCATTTGTCCCATGACCCAAGAATTCCTCTTTTGCCAGATTTCCGTGTTGTTTTCCCAATGGTGAGCAGATCAGGCATTTCCGATGGATCAGAGGAAGCCCTTCTTTCAATCTAGCCAGCATGCAAGCAAAGTCAGGATGCTGGAACTGAGTGTCCCACAACCGATGCACTGACCCTAACTCTGCTGCCGGAGAAGAAAGTGCTTCAAATTTCATGTGCCACCTCAGCCAAGTCCAGAAGTGCTTATAAAAAACAGTGTTAGTGTATCATTCAGAACAATCAAATACTACGTGCACAAAAAAGCAGTTTAGAGCAACATAAATTTTAAAAAAGTGACAATTTCATCACACAATTACTGTACACTGCTGTTCTTAGGGTTGAATACTTTCCTCTCTCACGCTCTCTCTTTCTCTCTGTTTTAATCTTTCTCTTTTTTATTTTCTTTTTTTTTCTTTTTTCTTTTTTTTTCTTTTCCCCCCCCTTTTTTTTTTTTTTTTGGATTTGGTCCACTGGAGATAAATTGCCCTCAATGATATATATATTTAAAAAAAATATCAGCAGCAAGACTCTCTCGAAATAGATTCTGTTTGATGTAGCTAGTCTGTCTTTTCTGTTTTGCCCTCTTTCACAGCAGCCTCTGAAGTTTTCCGCAGGGGGGCTTTCTCCGAGTTGGCGTGTCCTTGGCCGGATTCCGCCGCTCCTCCGTTTTTGTGCGATGTGTGCTTTTCCAAGTAGTTCAGCATTTCACTGAGAACAGTTTGGAAAGTGCTTAGGGCAGCACATATTGCAGGAGTTCCAAAACCATGAGTGATCAAACTACAAATGGGAAGGAGACAGAAAAAAAAAAAAAAAGGGAAAGAAATACACACACGCGCATAAATATCAATGCGTTCACGAACACCGAAGAGCTTACAGTAAACTCATTTTTCTATAGTGATATTTAAGATTTGCTCTCTAAACTATTTATTACCTGTGGGAGAAACAGAAAAGAAAGGAATAGAGCCAAAGAGCAGACTGCATACAGCTTCAAAGGTTGGTTTTGGTGGAGCCTCAGTTCTGAAACACCATGGGACAGACCCTCAGCAAGCGCAGACTGACACAGGGTTGTTGACTTCAGAGAAGCCAAGACAGATTCCATGCCCCCGGCTCTCCAGCATTGCTAATTTTCCAGTATCAGAAAGTCTGGCTCCCCCTTCTCGGATAAATAAAAGGAATTCTGTGTGGTTTATTCACAATTCTAGATCATACTTGGTTGACTTGACGATCTTGGAGGTCTTTCCCAACCTGAATGATTCTATATTTCTATAGCTCTTGAACATGACCTGGGTATTCTACATGGAGGTATGGCTGGATCAGCACTAGGAAATTCTGCAATGCCAAGGATATGATCTCCAACCCTCAGCACAATTGGCACGGTTTGGCCATATCCATGCTGTTAGCTCTTGGAGCATCCAGCAGGGTGAAATCTGAACTGCCTGTTCGGAACAGACCCTGGCCAATACCCCTGGCCAATACCCATGCCCAAGCAATGACCAGAAAATATTTCGCACAGGGCTGGTTTAGCCAGGCTGAATTAATGGCCAATCCCAAACAATTATAGCAAAAAAACCCCAGTTCTAACAATGTTGCCCTGGTAGTGTCGAATTTACTGATATAGATTTACTCTGTTGTATCTTTCATCTAAATAAGGGTTTTTTTTCAACACGGAATTTTTCTTTCCATTGTTCCTTCTGCCTGCAGATCCAGAAGTCTGCAAATTTCCCACAGGTCCCATCTCTCGGATACCATCTCTATGAGAATCATAGAATCCCAGAATGATTTAGTTTGCAAGGGAACCTTGAAGATCATCTAGTTCCAACCCCCTGCCATGTGCAGAGACACCTTCCACTAGGCCAGGTTGTTCCAAGCCCCATCCAATCTGGCCTTGAACACTTCCAGACATGGGGCGGCCACAGCTTCTCTGGACAACCTGTGACAGAGCTTCACCACCCTCACAGGGAAGAATTTCTTCCCAGTATCCCATCTAACCCTGCCCTCTGTCAGTGGGAAGTCATTCCCCCTTGTCCTGGCCCTCCAGGCCCTTGCCCAAAGTTCCTCTCCAGCTCTCGTGGAACCCCTTTTGATACTGGAAGGTGTTCTAAGCTCTCCCCAGAGCTTTCTCTTCTCCATCCATCTAACCATCTTTGTGGACTCCCTTGGACTTGCTCCAGCAGCTCCATGTCCTTCCTGGGGGGAAGGTGCTATGTCCTGTGCTGGAGATCCCAGAGCTGGATGCAGGACTGCAGGATGTCCCAGCTACCTTAGGATATCAGAAATGGCACTAGAGACCAGTTTTTAGGCAATTGGCTTCAGTCTCATTTGCCAAAATATTATGTATATAGTGCAAGAAGATCACGTAAGGGCCAAAGAAGCTAAAGCTGTGCTTCACATCTTAGTATGGGCAACCAAATTATTCTCCATGTTATAATGATTCATTTGAAAAGTGGTAAGTGAAAAAAAACAAAACAAAACAAACCCTACCCAAATTCCCCCAAGATTTTTAGTTTTCATTTAAAAACATAAATTAAAAATTATTTCAAAGGTTGAAACGCCGCTGCGGTTTTCAAAAGTAATTTCAGTTATTCTAATTCTGCTCAGGGAGGAAAGAAGATGAGAGGAACAGAAGCTGATTTTTGAGTTCATGGGCATTTTTGATAAATCAATACTTTATATTGGTTTGGGTGAGGGGAGAAGAAAACCCATGTCACAGTGATTCTGACAAAGAAAAATAACTATTTCCCATCCCCTGCTAGTTAATATTTTGTCCCTACAGTGTCTAGGGCACCACGTCAGTAAACCCTCACCTGATGCAGAGACCCGTGGGAGAGTCAGAAATAAAAACATTTTACTTCACTGACAACCTGTCTGCTCTGCACTTTGACTTCTCAGTCTTTCCAGCTCTTTGGGAAAAAAGTGAAAAAGTAGGGACTAAGGCGAAAGAGGTTTTACAAGACATGAGCAATTGACAGGATGTTATAAGACCTTTCTGTCTGCTAGACATGGGAAATCTGTTTGATAGGAAAGCTGATATCCCAGACAAGACACCAAAAATATGTGAATCCTAACCAAAATGAGTGCTCGATATGGAAATATCTCTCCATTTCAGATTGGGAGTGGCATAGCCTTTTATAAAAGGTCTCCAAAAGGCTATTAACAAATAACTTGCATTTAGAATGTTTATCCATCAGTCTCCAGGCACTTTTCAAAGCAGGAAATTATATTTATCCTCAGTTAGTAATGCAAGGAAAATGATAATTAAATATTTACAAGGAGTATTTTGCAGACATCAATTAATAATACCACATGAAGTTTGGATTCTTGAAGTTTGGACTTGTAGCAATATCTGGATCTTTATAATTTAACATGAAAAAGAGATAAACATACCTCAGTTTAATTTTATTTTCTTTTTAGAAATGCCTGGCATACCAGAAAAATAGAAATCATCATTATTGCAAGTCATGTTTTTAATAGTTGTAAAAACTAGACCAACAGCAGCATATATATGAGCATTTTAAGCCCTTTCAAGTTACTTTAGGAATCAGGTGATTTCAAGATTCTGTGTTGCACTTTATCATAATTTCTGGTCTTCAGAAGTCCAGAGAAATGAAAATGTGATGGAACTTACAATAACAGTAAGGAAGAAAAAGGAAATTAGAAGTTACCATTACTAGTTATATTAGTGCATTATTCTGTGTGATATTTTGGGTATGGATTTGGGGAACTGACTATACTGAGACACATATAAAAATATTTATGATGCAAAAGAAACTTGTTCATGTATTTTAGAAGTTGGTAATATCTGCACTCATTCATTTTCAGTAGCTGCAAATCATGTAATCATAGAATCATTTAGTTTGGAAAAGACCTCTAAGATCATCAAGTCCAACCATTAAACCATCACTGCCAAGCCCAACACTAAACCATGTCCCCAGGTGCCACATCCACATGTTTTTTGAACACTTTCAGGTTCACCTGAAAATGTGATTCCACCATATCCCTGGGCAGCTCCTTCCGATACCTGACCACCCTTTCAGCTAAGAAATTTTTCCTAATATCTAACCTATGCCTCCGCTGGATCAACTTGAGGTTTTGCCTCTTTTCCAATTGCTTGTTACCTGGGAAAAAAGACCGACCCCCACCTGGCTACAATCTCCTTTCAGGTAGTTGGAGGGACTGATAAGATCAATTAAATAATAAGTCTAACACAGGATTAAATGGAAAAGAAAATTTCTGGCCTATCATCTTTGAATCTTTCTGTTTGTGAACAAAAAAAATAATACTTCATTAGCTCAATACACCCTGATAGCTCAATACACCCCAAAGAGTAAAGTGGGAATACTACCTTGAAATCTTATAGACATTGTCTCAGAAATGATCTGTAGGGCTAAGAACAAACTTTAATGGTCTGAACGGACCTTTTTAAAGCAACAGCGGACTGATGGAACACCTTCTAGCACCTAAAAAGACTCAGGTATACCTTGCCCAAGATCTTCACTGGCTACATGAGAAACTTAGACATCCAGCTTACATAAAAACACCAAGACATGGCTACTTAATCCCAGCAGAATCTGAAATTTACGGTTTGAAAAACTCATGCTCATAGGAAAAGGATTTTATGGGGTGAGTAAGGGGTCTATCTCCTTTACAGTTTACCCTCTTTTTTGCCAGTAATCATTAAGTATGGCAGCTCTTACCAACATAGTGTTGTATTTCGTATTAAAAAGCCAACTCTTTCTAGTGCAATGATGCTGCAGAGTCTCAAGGTAACTCTACTTTGAGTTCCTGATGAATATATTCCTCTCCACAGATGGGAGTATGCAGAGCCTACTAATTTGCCAGTGAAGCTTATTAAGAGAAACCATTTTATAGAAAATTTCTAACCAGCTCTTCTTGCCAAGCTCCTGTGAGGGTGTATTTTATTAGGCTCACTTTAGGTAATGAGCATAAAAAGGCCAAGAGATATTATCTTCTACTTTATCTTACGTTTCTATCAGTAATTCCCCTTGCTCTAATTTTGGTGGTCTTTATTTCTCTGCAAGTTAAAGTCTTTGAAAAATCCAAGAAAGTTGGATAATTTCCCTTTGCTGATGAAAGTAAGTTTCAAGTTTGGGAGAAAATCTGATTTTACATTTAAATCAGACATGACAGACGGAAGATTAATGGCAAAGCATTCAAATGTGTTTCCTGAAAGTCAGATTTAGCTGCCTGATTTTCCAGGCTAATTGAGCTCACGCTGAAATCAGTTCGTTTTTGGTATGCTCCACACCTATGAAAGGGGTTGCTTTCATTATAACACTTTCATTTGGGTTTATAAGCCTAAAATTAAACATGGTGGTTTCATAATGGAGTCTTCTGGGTATTCCCAGCTTTGTAGTGCACCCCACCACAGCTCCTATAAACTGACTTTATTGTTCTGAAAGGCAAGGTTGAATTTTCTGATTCTGGTGTTGGAGAGCTGCAGAAAGAAAGCAACGAATATCAGGCCAACATATTACAAATCCTGATGCTTAAGGACATCCAGACCTGCCTGCAATTCTGCCCAGTGCTATGATGCAATTATGTCTGCTCATGTTTTAATGATGGCCTTACTTAAAAGTGGAAAGCTCCAAGTGTGCCTGAAGGCTTGGAGTCTCGTTTGGCAACCACCTCAAGGACTCCTCCATACCCCAGGCTGGTGAAGCTCCAACATGAAGCAAAAGAAACAGCTTCCCTCTCAGTGGGGGGGAAGAGGCCATCTGCACCGAATGTTTACACCCTCATTTAAAATAAATACATACTTTAAACAATAATAATGAAGACAAAGCAAGCTTGAACTTATTGGTCAGACTTTCTCAGAACTTTGAATGTTAAGACTCCTTCGTGATTATACAAATTCAACAACACCTAGCAGATGACAGATGGTAAGATCTGATATGACTTTTGATGGCTCCAAAGAAAATAGTAAAATATTTGTATCTCTTCTCTGACACAAGTAATATCTGAATATAGAGGTGACTATATCGAATTTGAGGTGCTTCTGTTGATTTCAAGTTCTGTCCTGTGAAGGTTGCCTAGAAAATTAAATGGTGATAACTTTACTTCAGAAGCTCAGAAGGTCTCGCCATGACACAAGTTAGACTGATAGTCAAGACAAACATTGGAATGTGGGCAGTGTGTATTACAGGGATAAGTAATCTATAGGATCAGGGTGACAAACAGCACAGAAGTTACCTTCAAAGTAGGGCCTCATATTTTCCTTCTGTTCATAGCCAAGCAAGTGTACTAAGGACATGTCCTCCTAGGCAGATGGACCTCCTTTTACCATGTGTAAAAGTAATGGAGAAAGTAGGAGGAGAGTGTTGGAGCTGATGCCCCAAATTTCCAAGATAATCTATTTCAGCTCTGTATATTTTAGAACTTGGGACTGATTTTCCACTCTAAGAAGAATTGCCCAGGCAACAGACCTGAAACATCCAAGAGTGTGGAGTGTTTCTGAGCTACAGACCAAAGATTAAACCACTTTGTGGTCACATCTTTGCTCTGTGGGAAGGCAAAGAAATGAATGAGGTTCATCCAATTTACTACCATCCATAGATCTTTTCCAGTGAGGAAATGTAGCTGAGATGTCCCATTGCTGTTCTCAAATGAGAAAGACCAAGAAGTAACATTTATAAACATGCTCATGACAAAGGCAGTCAATTTTGTAACCTACTAATTTAGAAATGAGGAGATGACATTCCTTTTTTTGGGGGGGAAACACAAAAGCGGCTTAAATGTTTTAAGTAATCATAAGTGCTGGATTGAAAATCTAATCAAGCTCCCAAGATTTTTCCCATCTTTGATGAATGTATATTTGTTTTTTCCATGATTATGGAACTTATTTGTTAATGAAGGGGATAAAGAGAACAGATTTTCATCTCTTTTCTTGACTCCATAAACAGTGATTTTAAGGGAATATGGTATCATAATACATTTGACATGATAAAAATATTTAGCAATATTATAAATCGGAAAGGATTTTGTTCACCACCAGAGCAGGAGAATGTGATTGAGACCTTGCTATGGAAAGATCAAAGAAGGAATACTTTGGAAAGAGAGTGAGGGAAAAATCCCAGAGGAAGGCACTCTAATACTTATGGTAAATAAAGAGACAGGAAAAAGAAATAAAAATTTTTAAAAGGAAAAAAGAATGAAACTATTTTTTGCTCCTTAGTGCCTCAACACTGGGCCCCAGTGTTGTCCCTCTCAGTTAACTAAATCCAAAGATTGAGAGAATTCCTGCAAATCAGGGAACTCTAGAGGGCACCAGAGGTGTTTTGCCATAAACTTCATTGTACACCAGGCTTCTTCCAGTCTGTGCATCCAAACAGGAGGCTGCTGCTGTGAACCGAGGTGACTGGAATTATGACAGAAGCTGCTTTGCCTCCTGATAAGCAAAGAAGTATATAAAAAAAAGAGAACAATATATAAAAGGGGGTGAGCACGGCTTTGAAGGCAACCCACAAGTAAGGCTTTGGGCTTGGCTTCTTGTTACAATTTAAAAAACACGCCGAGCTTCAAAACCCGTTTCTCTGCTCCCTTTTCCCCTTCGGAAAGGAGGATGTTGCCTTTCTCACTGCTCCCAAAGTCTGAGGCTCCGGTTTCTTGTCTGTCACTTTCCGTGTCACCTCGTCAGCGTGATGCCAGGCACTGGCAGGAGGCTGACAGCTCCAGGCTCGGCGAGGAGCTGAGCGACAAAACTCTTGTCTCAAGCAGTTTCACGGGAAAGGTGTTTCATATCAGCTGGATGGCTCGACAGAACACGGAATAATCCATGAGGGTGCTGATTGCTTTCATTACCTAACTTTAGTATTCTGAACCTATTATTTTTTTGTGTCTGTCTTTATAAGGTTTCTGCAGTGAAAGAAGTGTCACTTGCAAGAAAGTAGTTTTCCCTCTGCCGTTTTGCTGTCTTTATCTTTTATATATAAAATAGAAGATCTGGGTGTGATTTTGCATTTTGATGAAATGCAGCCTTGAAGTTAAAGGATCAAATACGACTTCAGTAACGGGTGGATATTCTTCTTTCCCTATATGATGCATGGCACTAGTAGGATGTCTGAAATTTCCAAACACCACAGATTCTTAGAGACACGAGTGTCCCAAAACCAAATATAGAAAATGTATCTATACCAAGTTTTACAAATGAAGAAACTGAGGCTAAGAGGATGTTTAATGAGGTCAGGGGGTCTGTATGTATAAACCAAGACACAGACACAGATCTTTTGACTATCATCTCAGCAAGTCTTCTCCTTGAAAGGGTTTTTGTGTTACATTTTTGGTTTTCCAGCACAGAATGTCTGTCATTTTTTGGTGGGTTTTCTGGTAATTCTAGTTTACATGAGATTTTGGGGAACTAAAAAGAATTCTGCCGAAAATTTAAAAAAACCCCGAACAACAGATCTGTTCTGATACAAGGGCAGGTTATGAAAGCAAAGACATGAAGACATCACAGATCAGTGTGATTTTCAGGTTCGTGGCTGAATCTCAGATATGACAGTGGAATGGAAGAGAGAAGTGGGTATGTGCTCTCTCCACTCAGGAGGAGAGAGATATCCTCTAAAATAAAATTTAAAAGAAAGTTATTAACTTATTGCTTTGGACACTAGGTCTGATTGAAGGGATACCCTAAATGCTGATCTGAGTGGCAGATGAATGTGAGACAGGATGTCCTTTTCCACCCAAAATGACCCCAGATGTCTTGTTCAGCAGACAGGTGAATCACTCCAAGGTTCTGAAACTGAAGCTGGGGAATGCCTTTGGTCACCTTTAGCGGCATTAGCAAAGTGAGAACACACAGACTGCCCTGGTCATGAGTGATCTGGCACAGCTTGGCCTCACGTCCATCAAGTCAAGCATTTTTGCCTGAAAGTAGTGGCCATAGCTAAGCTTCCAACTGAGAGAAGGCTGATCAGTGCCAGGGAATTGTTTGGGACAGAAAGAGCTGGTCTCGGCCAAATGCATTCAAGGAACCACAGAAGCAGCCAAACATTACAGACAATCCTGGTCCAGTGTCCGGAACCAAGGTCACACCAAACCCAACCAACTTACAATACTAAAGAGAGATTTGTGCAACCTTTCTGTCCTAAAAAAAAATAAAGATGAAACCTCAGCTCTATTGACATCAGTATAGTTTGAAACTGTTTTAAGTTTCCTGAGAAATTAACCCGCAAGCTTTTCCCTCTTCCGTACACAGATGCATACACTTGTGCACAGAAGCCTCACATGATTCTGTGGGGTTTTGGCAGAAGACCTTTGAATTATAAGCAATAGAGGGCTTTTTAAAAGAAACAAAGTTTTATCTAAGTATTTCCTTTCTCTCTTTCGTTTTCCCTTCTCTTTCCTTCGCTCTCGCTCTCGCTCTCTTACTCTCCTGATGCTCCTTATGCTCACTCCACCTTGAAAGAAAAGGGTGAGAAAAATTGGTTCCTCTCATTAAAGGTATAGAAGATTTTGGGTTCTTCTCTAGGACTGATATGCTGACTGCTGTCTTCTGTAGTAAGCTCATAAATGCCTTTACACAGATCAGCCTTTAGAGGACAAGAAAGAGACACTCCTGTATCTGGACAAAAAGTCTCAGCACTTAGTAATGGAAACGGATTTTTCCAGGGTTTTCTTGTTTGCTCTGTGGCTTGATGCTGATTCTGCCCTCAGAAACTGGGGATGGGGCAGCTCAAATCATGGCTTTCAGGCCAGCCACAACCCACAGGACTACTTGTGTTCAAGGTGTTCAAGGCTAGGTTGGATGGGGCTTTGAGCAGCCTGATCTGGTGGAAGGTGTCCCTGTCCATGGCAGAAAAGTTGGAACTAGATGATCTTTACGGTCTCTACCAACCCTTCCAGCTCAAAGAAGAGCTGGAGAAGAACTCGGGCAGCCCTACAACATACCTCCTCTTCTTGAGCTCACACTTATGTGATGCTTAGAAATCAGAGCTCTGCCAACACTGAGCCCATGAGGTTTGTGATTCAGCCCTGGCAAGGCAGAACTCCTCTAAATCTAAATTTATAGCACAGGTAAGGCATCTGACTGGGCTGTAAAAAGGGCTGGTGCTTCCAGGAGTACTAAAGTTACACATATATTAGTGATATATATATACTACTGTGCCCAGGAATAGTTTGGGTCAATGCTAGTTACACCAGGAAAAAAAGAACCTGGAAATTCTGCTAATAACCATAAGCACAGATATCCAATGCCTGTTCCCTGGCACCGCTTTTATCTGCTGATATCAATATATTTGAAGTTATTTAAACTTATCAATGTAACTTCAACAGCCCACTGATAACTGAAGCTATCAATGCAACTTCTCTGCAGTAAGATCCTCTAAAATGTACTGAAAATGGAGGAATGTTGAATGAAACAAACCTACAATTACCCTGGCTCAGGTAGTGCACAATATTTGCTGCTTTGAATTTAAGGGTCTACAGAAATGTCTGTTCATGATCAAGCAATATTGGAAAATCATTCTTCATGGAGTGTTGAGTTTTCTGAATTCAGGTCAGATGGACATCTCAGAGAGCAGCTGCACAAACAGGGTTGTACCAAAGGTGTAGAAGAGCCTCTGGTTTTTTGCATAAAGTTCTGCAAAATTCAGCAGTTTTCAGGCTCACTGGCAGCTCCTTTGAAGATTTCCCGTTTTATGCTTTGTGTGAACTTTGAGTTTGGAGTTTGAGCAAACCCAGCACTTCTGATCCATTCATGGGGAACTTGTACTTCAGGTTGGACACGTGTTTACAGATCTCCATGAATTGGGACTCAGTGGAAAAACTTCAGAGAGAAGTGTGAGCGTGAAGATTTAAAACAGAGGAAACAGGAAAAACTGCTTCTGCCTGACCTGTGCCAGTCTGTGAACCTTGGTCTTAATTATTAATATAGAAAAAGTAACATCACAAGCAAGCAGAGCACATAACTCTACGCTTAACAGGTATAGGGGAATTTATTCCTAAAGAAATTCCCTTTCATCCCAAGTTAGTAGAGGCTGGATCCTATTCCACTGTAGATATCAGTTGTTAGAGCTCTTCTAAAAGTCTTTCACTATCTTAGGACTTATTTTAATAGTAGACATTTGTGTGATTCAACTGATTTTTTACGGTCATAAAAAATCTCTTCAAATTTCTAGCATCAGAACATAGAATCATGGAATGGTTTAGGTTGAAAGGGACATTAAAGACTCTCTAGTTACCCCATGGCAGGGGGCTGGAACAAGATGATATTTAAGGTCCTTTCCAACCCAAACTATTCTATGGTTCTATAATATTTAATCTCAAGAAGACAGGTTGTGGTAGCAGGGGTTGAGATAACCTGGCTGTGAAGACTGATGGATTTAGGGAGTGGGAATAAAGATTGTTTTGCCTACACCAGATTTAGCTGTTTGCAGTGTAAGTGTCCAGTGGGTACTGGGTGCCTAAGCTCCCATTCAGGTGGAGATCTAGACCAGATTGTTCAGCCAGTGGAGCTTAGAGAGCAATTCCTGTCACACTGATGTAGATATCCATGTTAGACCTGCTTAATGCAGATTTCTCTGGCTATACAGGTGAGCTCCCTGGGGACCATGGCAGAAGACACACAGCTGGCTGCAGTGGAGGTCCTACAGGCAGCTGAGCAGAGTAGGAACTCTGGGTCAGCAGCTGATCTGACCTCAGCACCTCCACACCAAATGGGAAAGGAATATGGTCTCAGCCCTGCCTCTGGGTCTGGCAGCACTCATCATTCTCCAAGCACAAACACAGAAGACTCTGATTTAAGGCCAGGGAAGCTCCCATGTGGGATCAAGGCCCGTGCTCCTCCAGGTGCCCATCTTCAGTACAGCACTTAGTGCCTACAGCAGATATACAAGAAAGTACTGAATGATCCAGGAGCTGCCTGCAGAAGATTTGTACTCCAACCTACAGAAGTGCAGCAGAGAAAGAAGGATGGCAGCTGTACCAGTTGACAACTTTTGTAGCTGAAGCCTTCAGTATTTTATCCTGCCTGCTATTTCTACTTTAAACACGGGAATCCTTGAGGATTAGGTACCTCGTATCACATTTCCGCTGTGTGCATGTAATAAGGGATTATCTATTTTTCCACAAGCTTAGGTAGCTCATTAAAACCCCTCTGTGAGCATTCTGCATAAATAAGGGTGTTTCCCTCGATATACAAGTGTATTTGGGTGTTTTGGAGTGTGTGTCTACAAGAAAAAATATACACACGACGAAGAGTTATGTGTGTGCATGTGCAAAGCACTGCAAGAGAATAGGAATGGGCTTCTCTAGGTGTGCTCATGCACACATAGGATGCACGGAGATGTGTGTAAGAATAAACAGGAATGTCAGGAATGTGTGCATTTGTGGACTTGTAATTACCCTTGCCTCTCCCTGCACCCCAACAGAGAAATGGAAGAAGTGGGGTGGTGGGATTTTGCATTCCATTCAAAGTCTGAGGGACTAAACATTAATTTAGTCCAACTAAACAGCACCAGGCTGCTGGGTGCCTCATGCTCTCTCAGAATCTTAATAACTAACAGATGTTGGGACATTGAGATACAGAAGTTTTCTGTCCAAGCAATGGAAGTAGAGTGGCTCAGCTGGTTGAGCTAAAGAAGATACAGCATCATTCTAAGCCTTCATAGGACTATCAAACCTGCTTAGTGTTACAGTCTGTAAACAACTCTCTGGGACAGTTCTTTACATGTTAATTTTTTCACCTGCCAGCTAATGGATGGAAAAAAATAAAAATCTGTAGCCTCAGCTAGTTCTGTATTTCCCTCTGTGGTCTGAGCAAAGACAGGAGCATCTCCAGGATATTTCATCAAACTTATCTTTGATAAATATCTTAGATGACCCCACTATTTCAAAGTGGCCCTCTGGAAGTTCCCACCTCACTCTTGCCTGTATCTAACACATTGCCTAAAGCAAAAACGTGAAATTGCACAGCAACTCCTGGGCTAATAAATCTTTCTGACTCCAAAACATCTATACACTTTTATCCATAACTTGGATAAAATTCTGATGAAGTTTGGACTTGGTATGCATGTACCATGGGTCTTTGTCTTCATAACAACTTCTTAAGACTCTTTAAACTAGTACATTAAATCTTGTTAGGGCACAGGCTTGGGAACTGAGTCTAAATATATCATCAGTCTCTGGCTTTTTAGTCTGAGCCAGCTTTTGTTCTCCCAGATTTTTCCAGGGTGTTGTTGAAGAACTAGTGCAGTAAAACTGTTTTAGTGGGTAATGTACTTTGAGGTCAGTTTGCTTTGGAAGCCAAGGAGTTGATAGCATGGTCTTGGTAAGATGTTGTCAAATGGCCTCAGTAGCATAGAGGAGGTTCTGGAACTATTTAGTTAACTGGGAAGGGTGTAGCCTGATCCTCCTTTTACTTCTACTTTGAATAATTTATATTGGCTCTGAACTCAAGTTTCTACACTTCTGGACCATCCACTTGTGCCTTGTGATTTGGCTCACATCTAGAGCAGGACAACTTTCTGACCAAATGGTGAGATTTGACCAGTAGATGCAGATAATTATTTACTCAAACTCAGACTGTGGTCTTAGAGGTGGGTTGAATGCAGCAAGTTCGAAATACATTGCAAATCTGCATTGATCTACATTGCAAACAACAGGGCAAACCTGCACCGTTGATAGGCACAGCTAGCAGGGATTATGGATATTAATTATTTACTCGCGTGTATTTTTTGTAAGGGAACAAATACCGTTAGAACATCATATGCAGTCTAAACCAAAATTATGGATGCTAGTTAATTATTCCTCTTTCAAAATCATACCTGAAATGTGTTAAATGTCTCTGGATGTCGAGGTCTAATATTGGAGTCGGTCTGGAGGATCCGAGGGGTGATCTGTCTTGACTTAGAAGGTCTTGGAATTCTTTACATATTTGTCTAAAAGGAAAGCGGAAATCCTTAAATAAGACAGGTGTAATCCTTTCCATAACGCTGATTCCCAAAACACTGTCACCTTATCCTGAGTGATCTCATTCATAACAACAGAAGTGCTTGGCAGAAGTATTGTTATAGAAATTAAAGGCAAACAAATCCATCTCTTGCTCCCCTGCCCCAAATTCTCAGAGCCAACAACATACAGAATCTCTTGAACAGGAATATTTCCCCTCTGGAACCATGTTAACACAGACATTTTAAAATCCGATTTTTCTTCTGAATAGGACCCCCTTTGGCAGTGTTAAGTCTGGCTTAGCTCACCTACATTGGCAACAAGATTTATGGTTAAAGGACATGATGAACCAGCATTACAATATGCCTGAAATGTGTAAATTACTTTATTATTTACTTTGTGTAAATACACCAGTGCTTGTACATTTGCTTGTGTGCACTGGTTTATCTGCAAGTCAAAGTCCTGGATATTTTGGAATTGTCTTCTTGACCCCAACCCTTAAGACCCTTAAATGGAGTTGTGAAGGAAGGACCTCTTGTAGTGGGAATTCAGGGTCTGTTTTTCCTGCTCTCCCACCAGCATAGTAGCCCATCTTCTTTGTAAAAGATGGATGGTCTTATCGTTTTCCCTCTCCCATTCAGTCCCTCCCCAAGGCTTCTCAAGATGCCTCAGCACCTGAGGGTTACATTTATTCCCTAGGATTCCTCTATGTAGGACCTAGCTCTAGGAAAGACCTGAAAATAAGGGCTTTTCATTCTTGTGATGTTGCTGTATTGGGCCAGTTTGCAAATTAGCCTAGGAATATTCTACCAATAAACTTTTTAAAAAAGAAACCAAACCAGTTTCATCTAGCTCATGTCCTCAGAAGAGTGTTATCTGGACCATGGTTGAACAGACATCACTTACTTTTACTTGGTTTACGATTCAGTTAATTAAAAAAGTAGAGGTGACCTCTCCAAATTAGCCTATAGTTCTTAATTGCCTGTATTGGAAATACAGGCACTAATGGAGGTCGGGAGGGCATGATCACCTCCAAATGGCCAGGACACTCAGCTGGGTTGCCTGATCCGAGCTGGATTCAGCTGATGCTGGTCACTAACCAACAGTGCCACCCAGTGAAGGGTGGAGTGCCAAGGATCACCCTCTCACTTACACAACATTTGTCACCATCTGATAACATCTGTATAGTCACGCTCCTCTGGTCCCCTAAACCCTGTGGCTTCCTGAGAAGAGACCCTGCTGTGGGCTGTCTCACAGAACAGGGCCAGAAGATATTTGGGAGAATTCAATGAGCAATTCCAACATTTTAATAACACGGACAATTGCCGTCTGATGACTCAGTGTGTGTGGTTTACTTGGTTAGCATAGATGCAATCGCTGTGCCTGGGGCCAGTTTCTAATACTCAAGAGTATTTCTGTGGTCCATGATTTCTTTTAGAAGACTCATTGCACGTCTGCTCCTAGATAAAGTTTGGGTCCTCCATTATCACCTCGTAACTTGTCTTTTGGGACAGGTGTCCAATGGAAAAAGTGGGTAAACTCAGCTTCTTGAACTTTGTAAGGTCCTTCACTGCTGAGTTACAAGCAGGAAAACTGTACTAAACTGGTTTTACCCTTCATTACATCACCGTGGTACAAGCTGGGGACAGAGACCTTGAATAGTACAGCTCTCTCTCGACTAAGAGGAGATGCAGAAACCTACTTCCTGCTGTGCTGCTGGACCCCATCCAAGCCTGATTTCTGTAAATGCTTGTCATCTGCATGGACCTAGACACCGACTGCTTGAAAAGACAGCATCACCTCAGCCTTTCAGGCAAAGAGAGGTATTCAGCAGAAATGTATGTAAATGCAGCATACAGTTTTAATGAATCAGGTCCTTAGAGGAAAAACAGTTCCTTTCAACAACTGAAAACAGTCAGTCATTTTGGCTTCTAAACAATCCACTATCCCCAGTCGGCCCTGTCAGCACTGCTCTTCTCTCCTTCTTCCAACCTCTACTTTCTACCTGTTGAAAAAGTTCATCTTAAAAGTTCTTTTATTTTGACAAAGGAAAGTGTCAGAACCAAGTGTGCAATTAAGTTCCCTTCTATCTTCACGTGTCAAAAGTCTTTACCGAATGTTGTCAGATTGAAAGAAAAGAAAAAAACTTTTTTATTATACATGAAAACCTGCAAAAGGCAGTAACCTACTTTTTTTTTTCAAGGGGATTTCTTGGCAAAGTGGTGTCTCAGAGCCTCCACTACCAATAAAATATCACCCGGGGTAGTGACAGGGGGAGGGGTTGGCAGTTTTTTGCTGACTCGGACTGTGACTTTGAAAAAGCAAAGGAAGATGCTTGCGCTGTCCTAGGGGGCACAGATTAATAAAAATAGTCCTGGTCACTCCTGCATGGGGGTCATCTAATGATTTGTGACAGTCACAGGATCCAGTATACGACCAGGAAAAGATAAAAAATTCTGTACTGGGTCAGAACAAGAGCCCATGTAGTCCATGATCCCTGTCAGTGGCCAAAGCAAATGCCTCGTGTTTACTACAAGAGTGGGACATGTGTGAGTCCATGAATCTGATTTATTCCAAGTGTGGCAGAGTTGCCAGGTATCCAAGCACCAGATATCAGAGAAGTGTCATGATGCTGATTATTCTGTGCTGGCTGTAATCAACTCCACAATAAAATTATTATTCACAGTWTTCAGTTTTGGTCTGTGCAAATGTGGGTGTATCTGTCCCTCTGATCATGTGGAAGACCTTGTGCTCTGATCCTCTGTGATGTTTCCTGTAGGACAATGGGCCTCTCCACCAAGTGGAATAGTCGACATGGCCTTCAACAGTCTTGCATCTGTCCTAACTGCAAACTGACCAGGACCTGTCCCCTGCTGTAAAGCCTTTCAGGGCCTCCCATGCCTCTGCAAGGTGAACTAACTCATGTTTAAAGACCCAATGAAACCAGGTCCCACTTTTTCTTTCCATTTCMGTGTGAATTGAACACATATCCTGAAACATTTTTAACATGTCTAGGCCAATATCAGTACCCTTGGGCCAGAACTGTGACAATTCAGTCTTTTTTTTTGGAGCATCTTTCTGTGTCCAGACAATCATCTACTTGCCCAGACAATCATCTACTCAGTCAAAGCAAGTGAGTGCAAAGAAAGAGAATCATAGGAGGCTGGTTTCTCCTCTTATGGAATTACATCTATATACATCTATACACATCTATACACATCTATACATAATGGAATTACATCTATATACAACGAATTGTGGAAATCATTTTGCTCTTTCCACTTTTTTTCTTCGTCATCTACATTCTAGGAATTGTGGAAATAACTTCGACTTTCCCCTTATTTTTCCTCAAGACCACACATGTGGAAGATCTCACCAAAGGCACTTCTAGGGGCTTCTGGCCCCGTCCCACAGTGGATAGTGGCAACACACACAGGCAGTGGSACTCCAGCTCTTTCCATAGACAAAGCTTGCCATGAGTGATTTCGCCACCCTGGAATTTCTGTGTTGGTTTTGGYGGCAGCATAACAATCCCCCACTTTTTCTGGTGTCACAACTCACAAGCCCGGGAGTCAGGGAAGTYGGGGAATTGCTGAAATTGCAAACCTAGAGCTTAGGTATGACTGGTGAGTAATTGAAACTCCTGATGATTGTCTAGAACACCTTGTATCAGACACGTGGAAGCATGGGAAATGCCATCCTAATATTATGATGCCATGGACCTGTGTCTCCTGTAACACCTGGACAGGACTGGGAATCTCTGTTCTCCTTGCAGGCAGGAGAGGGCAGTAGCAACACACACATTGACCCATCTGTCCCTGTTACCAGCACTGACTGYAGTAGGATGTGGCCTTTGTATTACTGACAGAACTCTCTGAGCAATTTCCTGGTGCTTTTAACTGATAGGAGGGGGGAAAAAAGTAATTTTATTCCCTGCAAGTGCAGGATAACAGCCTACAAGCTCAAAGTTCATGGTGGTTAGGGATAGTGCATGCCCAGGACTCCCCATCTCAGTAGCAAAATAGGGTGAGAGAGTAGGTATGGGGTGGTGAGAAAGAGTAGTGAGACCCTTACGTGTCCCTCACTGTCACAGCCTTTGGGACAGGACACAACAGTGACCCAYTGATTATTACAACCCATGGCACTATGATCTCTCACTGGAGATGGGGAAAAATGGGGAAGATTTGTATCATTATGGCTGAAAGGTGTTCCATAGGACGGAACATATCCTCAGTTAGGGGGCAGGTTGCTAATGGGCCACACAGCACTGGGGAGACACCACTTGCAGAGAGGAACTCCTTCTTGMCAATTGGTTTATTCTCACGCCTCTGAAACCCCTTGAGACCTTAAAACAAATGTGGATAGAGGTAAGACTAAGATCACATTCCACTTATATTATTCCATTTAATCTACAAGTGAATTAGGAACATGATATGTGAGGTGTCTCATCACCTTCACAACCAGAAAATGCCCCCTGAGCCACATGATGATCCTTTAATCACCCCAGGAAAGGATCACAGGCTGTAACCATGGGACTCACAAGCCCAAGACATTTCAGTGCATCTCATCTCTGGGTCACTGTCAGGGCAAAGACCTCTGGATRCAAGGACACCAAGGCCAGCAATCTTGGCAAAGCAGAAGGACACTGGACATACAAGGGACAGTCCTGTTGCTGGTCACCCCTTTCCCCCAGTACAGGGTAATTCCTCTCTGATGGATGTATCACAGCCTGGATGGTTTCCAAACACTTCCAGCACTGAGGGGGTGATTTGAGAGCTCAGATTTGTGGCCTCAGCTCTTCTGCAGCCTCACGCGTGACACTGCAGTGAGCACAGCAAGAGTGTGAACGTGTTCAAGGTTACCCCACACAGTCATACCACACACCTAGGGTAGGTCTACCCTGTTCCACAAAGACTATTTATTCCTGTTTCCCCTGGCTCATGAAGGCTAATTCCTCCCTAATCAAGGCTAATTAACCTAGATGAAATGTTATCCTAACACGATGTTACTGCTCCAGGGAGACGAGTGGCTTGTTTAGAGTGAAGTCTGGTGCCTCTTTGTGTCTTTAATGTCTTTAGCAAAGCTCCCCTGCTGYTGTACATTGTTCCAGTGCCTTTGACTTCAGGGGAACTCTTGCAGTTTGCATCCAGAGAGGATCTGTCCTTCTGCAAACCCACTCTCCCTCAGCAGACTGATGATAATTATCCGACAGTAACTTCACTAGAAGCTTAGATCTGCTGCTTGCACACAAACAGATGAAGCCAGCCTCTGTCCTACAGATCTTACCATGTAAYAATATCCTCTAAACCAAAGCATCTGGGAAGGTGTACGTGCCCCCTTAACCACAGGCAATGGGGGCACAGCCACTAAAACCTCTCTGCAGTAAACAAGGTCCCTCTTCCAGCATCTCCGACGAGGATCGCTCTCAGCCGCAGTCAGCGAGCGCTGTTGTGATAGCAGCCACCACAATCCCGGCTCCGTGCTCCCACTCCTCCCTCCCCCAGCCCCCACATCCAACATGGAGAAGTGACAGACCGATTTCTTTTTTGGCTTCCCCTCCCTCCTTACTTTGTCGCTAGGATCATCTTTTTCCTCGCTGTCTGCTCTTTCTGTTCCATGTGCTGTCTGGCAATGTGCTCTCCTACTGCCTTGGCAGGGAACTCTGTTTCACAGGTGTAGCCGAAATCTCTGGCCAAGTGTAGTGCTTCCCCTGTGGTCAAACAAAATGGGTCAGTCGCTTTTCAGGGTTATTATTATTAACATCATCATCATCATCATTATATTGTTGCTATCATCATTGTTACAGAATTTGTTACACTCTTAAACCCCAAACAATAACAAATCTCATCTGTAGACTGTCATTCCCAAGTCAGTTACACATTTCAGCCCATTTGGCCTGTTCATGTTTAGTCATCAGCTGGTGCTAGCCAGAAGATAAGAAGGATATTCCTCTTATCAGATGGAAGGATGCTCCTCTCATGAGAAAATACAGGTATAGACACTTGGCTCCCCCTTGCCACTAGTGAGTGCTGGGCAGCTGCTTCAGTTTTGTAAGCCCTGCTTATCATCGACATCTAAGGCATGGAAAGGAGTGGAAGGTAGGAATAAACAACTTTGAAGAATTGAGTCAGCCTTTGGTGCTTCACTTCCCCGTGTCTAGTGGAAGAATTACCTCTGCCCCCAGACAGAGCCATGAGGATAACACATTCCAGTATATTYGCTTAGAGCTTAAGCCAACAATGCAAGTGCCCCACACTAAAGATGAGCAGACCCCAAAGGGGAGCTCAAAAAATAATCCTGTTTCCGAAAAGATTGCAAAMAAAATTGATCAGGCAAAACAAAAAGGGAGGATGTTGAAGAAGGCAGTTGTTATTTTATGGGTGGTTAAATCAAGGTAAAAGAAGTGTTTGGCTCAGTTAGGCTTTGTGGGAAGTCTGTGACACTGAGCACCTCTCTACCTCACTACAGAGACTGGACACCAGAACCCAACTCCATGCTGGCTGCCAAATGCCTCTGGAAGAACCTGACCCTCTTGACTATCTTAAAGAATGCAGAATTTTAYTTTTAGAATTTGCTGAACACTCTGACCTGCACACTGTGATTCTGACAACTTCGGTGAGGGGATTCATCTGATCAAAAGCAGCTGCCTGGATTGTGAACATCTGTGCCTAAGTTAGTCTTTCCCTGGTGGGAAATAGGCATTTCCAGATGACACTTGCTCTCATCTCACTGTAGAAAGAAGAAATAGGTCAGCTATCAGAAATGTATGTTGAAGCACATCTGCATGGCTGACTAACAGAGATGTGCTCCAGAATAGTTTTGGAGTTCAGGGGTTGCATTTTTTTAATTTTATTTTTCTCTTTTTTCAGAGTTGTGTGTTTGATTGCCATCAGGAGAGTTGGCATTGGACTCTGACTCTTTGAAGACCAAAAGGCTGATGTTGTTAAAAGGGATGCAGGACCTGTAACTCCTCCCTTTGAGAACATCTGCAGTGGAATTCATCAGATTAAATGTCAACGTTGATGTCTGACCTAATACTTTCAAGTCAATGGAGACAAGCTAGCACTTGAAGCATGTATCGTCCTATACTGGAGTAGAAGGAAAAAGGGAATCAGAGAAATTATGGAAAAGTCTAGATTAGAAGGGAACTCAGGAAAACACCTTCTGCTGAAAGCTTTGCCTTAGATTAGGTTATTCAAGACCTTTTCAATACTAGAGTTGAATATATTGAACGATGCAGATTCCACAGCTTCTCTGAGCAACCTGATAAAATGTTTATTAATTTAATTTAATTTCATCATTAATCACTGATTCTCCCTATTTACTACAATCTGACATGAGAAGCCAGATACAACTGTAATGAAGGTGGTGAGATGAATCCCATCCTCAGGAAGACTCGATCTGCTCAGCACAGACCTGGCCAAGCCAAGGAAGAGGAGAACTTCCATGGAAAGAGTGGTCCTGTGCCAGGGACGGTATGAGGAATAAGGAACCACATTCACTGGCCTTTATTCCAGCTCCATTCTACCCCTTTTCAGATTTTACTGTCTCCCCTTCTACTACCGGAATTTTTGCAAGAAAAACAGCTTTTGATTCCACGAAGAAACATTTTGCTTGTGGAATCTGCCCTAGTTGTATTCAGGTACGAACAAAATCCACGCACCAGTCCCAGGCAMCAACATCTGCAGCTGCAACAGCAAAAATTGAAAATTATAGTCAAAATCATCTGCTTTCTTTGGATTTTTTTTAAACGTGATTTCCAGTATTCCTGAAAAGAATGAAGAATTTAAAAAGCAGTCAGTATCTCTGAGCTGAAAGGAGAAATGGTTTCCACCTAGTTCACAGCTTCTAGAAAAGTAATTTTCAATGAAAACCAGATGGATTTCGGTGATATGTTAACAGAGAATCAGAACGAACAGGCATATAGCTGACTGCTTACTTTGTWCTTAAAACATCTACCCCAGACTTCTTCATGGATGAGAAAGAGTACAAATTTAAGTAATAGCTTTTAAATTTCTGTAGAAGTGCTTCAAAATGTCTTTTTCAGCTACACTTTTACTCTTCCCTAAATAAAGTCTTAAAGAGTAAATGAATTGCAGAGCAGCATCTGGTTTTTCTTTAAACCAAATTCTATTGAAACATTTGATGAGTTTCTCTTCATTCCAGCATGGAAAGAAAATAAAAGTCAAACCCTTTGAAGCTGTCATCAGGTGAAATTAYAGTTCTCCAGAATTACAGCTTTATCGTGGTCCCAGTCAATCTCAGTAACAATACAAGGAATGTAGACAGCAAAGAATTTAAATATTTAGCCATTGGAAAAGTCTTTGTTTCTTCAAGAGAGCAAAGCTTTATGTGATAAAATGTAGGCATTCATTTMACATGATCAACAGCAAAGTGACTGAAATTTTCATGTTTTCACTTACTGTTAGAAAAAAGGGAATGAAAATGCGAATTATCATTCAAACTTATATTTCCAAAGGTGATTTATATTATTTGCTAGAGCTGAGAAAATTATACTAAACTGTTCTTACGATCTGAGAAAATTATTCAAACATATAAAACTTCTCTGGAGCTTGGATTGTGATTGTGGTTGAATGCTAATGGTATAAAAAGAGATAAAATCATGAGCAAAAAGAAACAAWATTACTTATCTCTTTGTAAATATAGATAGATAAAAGTGTAGATGGCAATATAATGTTGTTTTTCGTGAAATAGTAATAAAATATTTTAAATTAAAATTAAAAATATTTTAACGGAAATAGAAAGCTGATGTGTACTATAAATACAATTCATAGCTATGCATATTTATTCGTATAAGCATGAATATGCTATAAGGAGTAGGCATCCTGAATTATAACTTTAAATTCTAAATAAAAGTAAAAATTTGGACATGAAAATGCTCTGCAGAACATAATTTTTCATATCTCACTGCTGAGCAAAGATGTCATTTCGAACCAGGACCAAACGATGATTTGCTATCTAGTAGTGGATTGTGATGTACTTATTTTTTGTGAGTAGAGGTCCCTTGGATTATTGTGCAGTAGGATCTGAGTCTGTCTGGTGGGGGAAAGTAGTTTATACAGAAAGTCATAGAATATGTTCGGGTTTTTTCTACATCATAATTTGGACAAACATTTACTTTGGGGGAGAATGTGCAAATGTTGGAAACGTGGATGAACTGACCTCTTCTCTTGACCTTAGATTTGCTGTCTTCTGCCTGCTTACTGTTTACGTCAGCAGTCATAATAAAGGTAGAAACTCTAAAACCCCTGACTTTTACAGTTAGTTGCCTTGTTTCAATCTATCCAAGGTCAGATTTCCCTGTGTGTGACATCCGCAGCTCTCCCCTCCCGCAGAGACGAAGAGTCGGGAATCGCGGATTCTTCCCAAACCCAGCACGCGGCTCTGCCGCTCTGGGCAGYGCTGCCTCTCCTCTGCAATTTGACAACTGACCAGAGAGTTTTGCACGATGGAAAAGGACAGATCCTGGAGCAGAACCTGGAGCACAGACAGCTCTGGAAAGCCTCGGTGGGGAGACCCAGCCGCGCACCTTGAGAGGTTCCTGTGGGCAGGCGCAAGGAGCGGCGTGAGGGTCCCCTGGGGCCAGCGAGAGCCAGAGCTGCTCCTGTGCCGAGCGAAGGCACAAGCTGTGTCCCCAGGAGAGGGACACTCGGCATCTGAACCTCCCACTCTCTCCTCGCCTGTGCCTCCTCCGGATGCTCTACCCAGCAGAAATGTTACTCAGGGGGAGGAGGGACAGGCGGGAGGTGGAAGGAAAGTTTATGCTATTTGTAGGGTGAGAAGGGAGGAGGAACAAGTGAAAGGATATTTAAACAAAGGCTGGTGGGGGAGAGGTGTGACAGTTGAGAGCAGGATGAAAAAAGCAACCRCTGACCTATTTTTCTCAAGAGTTTTGGTCCCCAAATGATGAATGTCATTAATTCAGTGTCTAGGATATTTAGTGTCTTAATTAGGTTTGACAGGAAAACAAACTCTAGATCTTTTTGTAAGTTTTTCTTTTTTTTTTATTATTTTTTATCTGAGGGTTTTAAAATCATTCACACACTTCTTTCACCTGCATCTGCAATCACATTTATGTTTTATCTCTGCCTTACAAGTGACCTGTTCAAATAGAAGGGGACATTTCCCCACTTTTCACATCCTTCCTTGCTCCCACTGGAGAGGCTTTTGACTCTTTCGAGCCAGCAGTAAGGCTTAGCCTTAGAAATACCAGTATTTAATGGAGGAGCCTTCACTTTATAGMTAAAATGTAGGGATTTTCCTTTTGGAGCCAGTAAGAAAAATGACCTTTCCCTCCATCTAGTCCAGGCACTAGAGGGCATCCCTCCCCTACAGGTTACACAGCGATGTGTCCCAAACTGCTCAGGAGAGTCCTGCAATACTGACTTCATTCTCCCTCTCAGCCTTTCCACTCGTTCTGCTGATTTAGTGGATGACAAAAAGAACAGATAAGATCTGTCAAAAAAATTCCTGCTTTGGGCTGCGGAAGTCCCTACCAAAGACACTCAAGGTGCCACCTGACCAACCAAGAATACCAGCAAACATCCAGCAGCCAAACTGAACTCCAAAAGAAAGAAATTTGCAGAAAACAGGAGGCCACAGAATAATTTTCATAAAGTCTGGACCACCACAGCCTAGAAATAAATGTAGTTCCTCATTGACCTCAGCAGAACTCCCCAAAGCTCAATGATTTTAGTCTGTTTTAGAGGAAGTATTAGTCATGCCAAAGACTTTTGAGATGGTTTTGGTCAATAAGCATAATCATCATGAAACTGATTTTGCCTTTTCTTCCACCAAACAGATATTCAAGAGCTTGAGCACACTCCTACCTTACAGAAATATTAAAAGCCTTAATATATTGAAGASTGTGAGGATCTTTGGTAACAACAAACTTAGAACCACTAAAGTAATCGAGAGGGACACAATTCTGGCTCCTTATGAGAGGTCCACACAGTGTACCTGACATTTTAGAGATTTGATAAAACTAAAAAATTATGATTTCAAGTTCTGTATTGACATCAGAAAAAGCTAATCTTGCTTTTTCTGTGGGTTCTCTAAAACACAGAATGAGCCTGAGTCCTTCCATTTCTGCCTCCTCCAGCAGCAGGAACCATTGAGGGATGGGTTTCCTTGCAGAAATTGTGCTATAAGTTAGTTCCACGTGGAAGGAATATCTGCATTTCCAGAGGGAGAACAGCTTATACTGCAAAGAATTCAACAAGCGCTGCCAAGTTTGACCTAGGATTGGTTACGCAGAGAGCTTCATTTTGTTTTCTGTTGGAATGGTACCATGGTGGAGCCATTCCCAAAAATTTCAGTTGATAAAATTAATGATTAGCATATCCAGGCAAAAAGGTCTTTGTCAAAGTGAGGTAGTTACCTCAGCATTTGTCTTTAGTAAGGCAGTCCAAGAACAAAAGCAACACCATGGGCTTGATATCAGGTTTGCTACTGGCTTTGAATAAAGGGCAGGAARGCAAGCACAGCTCCATTCCTGGGAAACAGGAATCTAATCCTGATTTAGAGTGAAGGCACTTTGCCATCAATCCCAGGCCAGCAGYTGAAAGAGGCCTGCCTCCATCTCAGTCTCCTCTGATGAATGAGTAACTGGCCCCAGAGAACRACAGAATCACAGRATGGTCTGGGTTGGAAGGAACCTTAAAGATCTTCTCRTTCCACCCCCTGCCATGGGCAGGGACACCTCCCACTATCCCAGGTTGCTCCAAGCCCTGTCCACCGTGGCCTTGGACACTTCCAGGGATGGGACAGCTTCTCTGGGCAACCTGTGCCAGGGCCTCACCATCCTCACAGAGAAGAATTTCTTCCTTATATCCAATCTAAATCTTTCAGATTTCAACTTAAAGCCATTGCTCTGTTTACTAATAAAAAACATAYCTCATTCTTGCCTGACCCAAGATGCCTGGAGCACTGTGAGGTTTGGAACAGCCCTTGCTCCTCTCACCTGGTACCTTTTCCAAGAGTGTAACTCCATTACAGCTTTCTCTCACCAGCAGGTGTGATGTGGACACACCTGTATTTCAGAGCAGCCCCATTGTAGTTCTTTGTGCTCAGTGGCCCCTGAAAACCTCAGTCCCTTGTCACAGATACTGAAAAACCTCCAGTGAAGAGGATTCAATGCTATTTCTGCCTTGAAGATTCTCCATCCTTCGAGATAACAAAAAACTCACAAGGTCCTGAGCAACCTCTTCTAATTGACCCTGCTTTGAGCAGGAGGATTGGCCTGGGAGATCACCAGAGGTGCCTTCCAACCTCAACTCTTCTGTAATTCTGTAATTCTGTGGTAATGTGTGCTGAGACCTCAGCCTACTTGCCTAGATCTTTATGGACCTTTCAGGTTATGATTGTAGAAGGTATTGACCTTTAGGATGAGCTGAGTTGTCTCAACATCAAGGAGGAGGGATCTGAAATTCCCAGAGCTGCTACTCGCAGCCAGACAACAAACTGGGTACTTAGCAGATTCACCCAGAATAGAAGAAATGCAGGTAGAGTTTCTTCCCTTTGCCTGAGGGGTTTGAACCTGCATCTCCCAGCTGAAGGTTTGAAGAGCCTGGCAGTATTTGGTGAATGGTATTTAAACAACAAATAAAGGCCAAGAAAGTATCTCCTGGGCCTGTCTAGATATTATCTGAAAACAGATTTCATTCATTYATGTGTGTGGGGAAAAGGCTTGTCTAAATATTATGCTTTCTTATGGGAGAAAAAAAAATCATCACATTTTTGGATCAGCTCCAGGAAATTCACAAGTTTAAAAAAAAAAAAAAGGAGGATAAACAAACCTACTTATAGAGTTGGTATAAGACATTCTTCTCTCACACAAGAACACTCAGATGATCGATTTGTAAGCACAGATCAATGCTGAGGAAACTGCAGGACCAAGACACTTGCTGGGGGCCAAGATATCTCAGAGTGAACTTCCATTTTGCCACTCRCTCTGTCTGTGGCTTTAGGCAAGTCAGTTCTCTTTATACAAAATACAAATTATGGTATTTAACCCTGTGGCTGAAAAGGGTTGTATGCAATGAAACATTTTAATCACGGTTGTATTATATTGCAACATTAGAAACCCTACCTTCTACCAAGGAAGTCAAGAGTGTGACATTTGCTGCTTTTCTTCTTCCTGCAGGCAAATTCAGTCCCAGTCTGTCTAATTTTTCTCGCAAGCAGCGTCCTCCGTTCTTGGATTTTGCTCTGTCAGAAGAGAATAGCAGGAAAGAGAGACACTTGTCATTATCCTGCACCTTTTCCCCATGTTAACATAAGTCTAGAAATTGTACACACTCTGTTGACAAATGTGTGGGGTGATGCCTGCAATAGTGACATCRATGGGAACTATTTCAGAGCTGTATTCTTACTGTCCTGCTTGCCCACCGTGAGCCTTTAACGTTGGTTCTTTGGCAGAGTTAAACATTTTAATGTCTCTCATGGGGCCATCAAGATCTTCGGGCAGCTTTCCACCTAGTGGAGCCCAATATCCTGATTTGGGCACAGAGCCCGGGATTACAATGACTAAATATAAATATTGACAGTGCAAATGCTTATACCTGATTTAGCCAAGCCAGGCTCCAAAGACAAACCAGACAGAATGATGACCTTCTAGAATTAGATTCAACAGATATCAGAATGAGTGGACTTTACTCATCTGGCTCATCTGACTATTAAAGGAAGCCAGATAGCTACTTAAATGTAGATGTCTATGTGGAACCCAGCTCTAACTACACCTCTATAATTTATGTAGAGACCTGGGTATTCAGAAATGTTGTGTACAAAGCCCAAAACCTACAGGGAAGAAGGACAAGGCAATAGGAAATACTGAAGCTAAACTTTCAGCCATCATTGGTTATCTGTGCCCCTATGCCAAACACCTGCATCCCTTTGTTCTCACAAAACAGGTCCTGGTGTGTCCTGGTGCTGTTTTTCCACAGCACCTCAGTGTTTGAAGCATTTGAGACACATCCACTTATGCAGCAGACACAGGTTCAATTTCTTCCTCAGCCTGAGGGAATTTTAACCCATGTCTTTCAGACAGATGCCAGCTGACAGCAAACATCTAATGCTAAAATGCTTAAACAATGCATAAAACAGTGCTTTGAACCCAGATATCTCCCATCCCAAATGCATGAACTGTCCATTGGGTAAGAGTAATCACTACAGCTACACCTTTGCTTTTGAACAACAAATGCTTAATTAACCTCAAATGAGATTGAGGGGCCCTCAGCTCAGAAAAACTAATCACTGAGTAGTAAGAACTATAAACTAAACATTTTGAAGTGCAAGCTACGTTCCTTCAGGCAGAGGAAGGAACCAAACATGGATAACTACAATTTGGATATCTGGTTTTATGCATTAAGAAACGCCACAACTCTGGCCATGTCATTTGTCAGGAAATATCTTCTGAGAAGACTTTTTTCTTTATTCTGAAGAACACTATATTCTGAAGGCGAACTATTTGGAAAAATAGGTAGCCACTGACCACTGACGCGAAACCAACCCTTCTGGGTCTCAGGCAAACCATCAATGAGATTTTGTTTTCCTGCATCTTGGCTGGTCAAATACAGAGTGTTTGAGCCTGTTCTCTAGCTGTGAAACCCTCAGTTACAACCTGACCAAATCTGTTCAATTGCACTCTCTGATTCATAAAATAGAATTAGCACATCCAAACTGCAGGCTGGGAGAAGTCCCTGGCTTTTGCTAACTCCTGAACCGTGCCCAGGGTTAATTTGGGAGAGGAGATATTTAGTCTGGGTCAAAAACTTATGGATATTTTAACAGAAGAGAGAAGTGAGTCCCCACATTCAAATCAATGCCCTTGAATTCTTAACAACTTGCACTGTGTTGAGGAAATCTGCAGCATAAGTATTTAAAATGAAAATTAGCTGAAGGTTTCTCCCGTATGAAGCAATAGGAAGGCAAAATTTTGGTGGATGCATATTTTGGATTTCAATGCCTATAGAGGCAGCTAAATGGGGCTTATGCCCTGAAAAAAATTTAGTCTATAGCCTTTATTCTCCAAGATGGCTCGAGACAGCTCTTGAACGCCTGCATCTCAGGTTGGTTAAAACGACTTTCAGTACAAGCGCGAGGATCAGTGTGGCCTTCAGTGCCAGCAGTGAAATAGCCGATGACTTTCCAGCTAGTTTTGATCAAAGGCTGTTCGAGGAGCTGATGCCATCTGAGCTGATGCCTCGGGGACACCGTGACTTAGATGTGCCTGGCTGAATTACAGTTGCCTCCTGGTTTTCCATTTTCAGCGTGAGGCACAGTCTGCCCCTTTCCTTCCTTCTGCTCCTGCTCTCTGCAGGTGTCTGCTCTGGTCAGTGAAGGGTCGGAGGCAAAACTTTATCTAATTATTTACTTCTTCTCCTCTACTCAGTACCTCACAGCAAGAGAAGTAAAACCAGCTTATTCTGTCTTTTCTGTACTCTAAAGACATGCAAAGGACAAAGGAAGAAAAAGGCATGCCTACACCTCCATGTTTTAGTTTTTTTGTTGAGTGAGAGCTGTAACTACACTTGGTGAAACAATTGGCTTTGAGATAGTTTCTCAGCAAGAAGTCAGATTTGTAGCTCTGGTGAAATTTTCCACGCACAGAAGGTCTTTTGTTTTTAACTCAAAACAAGGCAAAGCAACACCTACCCATGTCTGGTGAGTAACTGAACAGAGGAGGTAAAAAAAATCAGTTTGATGAAAAACGTAAACTTTCTCATTTACTGAAAATTTCTCAGTGTTCCATCCTGATCCATCCCCTTCTGTTTACCCCAAATACGACCACCTATCCAAGTAGGGGAAAAGAATAAAGCCTATTTGTTGGAAAAGAGAAATAATTACAACACTGCCTAGGAGTTGTTATTCTCACCTTCAACTTACCTTCTCAAAATACCTCCTAGGAGGGAAGCGTTGAGGCATTCTGGGGGTGAAAGGCGCCTCTTCACCTCTGCAATGGTCACCTTGTACTTGGAAGTGGAGCTGAGCAGAGACAAGCGACCAGGAACAGAGCAGAACAGGTCGGTGGGGTTGACAACRCAGGTGCCACCTACAAAACAAAGGAAATTTGTTTCTCATCTTCTGTGTTTTGACAAACTCAGCCATGAAGAACAATTCTGTTGTTCACTTGTGGTTGGTTTTGTTTGGGTTCGGTTTTTCTTAGGGGGTGTGTGGTTTGGCTTTTTAAAATATTATTGTTTYGAGAAAGATGAATGGGTTGAAATTTCAGTGTGGCAACAGTGAATTATTAGATCTCATAATTTTTACAGTCGAAGTACGTCATTATGGCTATTTGATATCATCTTGTTTCATGCTCTGAAAAAATTACCTATTTTCCCTAAGGTCCCTTTAATCTACTAAGATTAATAAAAAAGGATTGAACCTTCACTCACAATTTAAAAAAACACAGTTGGAGAAAAATTTAGGACATTGGTGAAAAATATAGAAGGTTGGTTCTAATGAGAAATGTTAATTTTAACTCTCCTAGCGGTATTTAGGATTACGAAGATGCAAGAGCACTATGGGTTTGCAGTGATTTGCAGCAAGAACGGCTTTCCACACCTTTGAACTCGTAAATTCCTTCCAAAGTTAGGTCAAATCCTCAGCTGATATTAACGATTGAAATCTATTGAGCTACATCAGTTTATCTCAGGTTAGTCCTGCAATTGTTTATTTCTTGAGAGTGGCAATTACTTGGCCTGRGTCTAAAACTGCTGAATGATCACCAAATCTTTCAGTCAAGACTGTGATCAATAACTCCTCAGGCAAAACCGAGCTTTTAACTTAAAGTTAATATGAGAGAGAGAAAGAGAAAACTTTCTCTGCAACTGATCCAGGAGAGCAGAACAAACTCCCAGGGAAAAAAGAAATAATCTTAAGGACTAACACATATTTTATCACCAAACACAAAACAGTTTTCTTTGACTTGCCTTCACCAACCTGACTACAATAAAAAATTCTGTGGAAGAAATAAATCTTACCACTGCATGCACTATTCTTCCCTGGGGGAAAGATGAGAAAAAAAAGAATGAGCTGCATATGACAGTGATATAAAATATCATATAATTCAATGCACTACTAGAAAGAGTTCAGATGGTTGATGTGAGGATGATGATATAAAGACCTTCTTAGAGCAGAATTAATCTCTGCTCATCATTCATGCTTAAAGGAAACATAATGTATTTTTTAAGCTACTGTGGTAATTTCTTTTTTCCTGTGAACACTTTAATATTTTTTAACTACAAGAGCTCACTTTATTACACCTAAAAATTTTAGTTTCTAACCTAAATTCTGTAATGAGAATCGAATTGAATCAAACCGAATTGAATCAAATAGAATAGAATAGAATAGAATAGAATAGAATAGAATAGAATAGAATAGAATAGAATGAAAATTAAAAAATCTCAATTTAGACAAGATCCTACACCTTTTTCTTTATCATCTTCACATGCAGTCCCTCTTAAAATTAAGGTGACTCTGTTCCACTCCTCACAGAGACAGACTGAAGGATGAAACTTCATTAAATGCAGACTATTGCTTGCTTACATAAGGCAAACAGAATTTCTTTCCAAATATTTCAGCTCTTGAAGGTATATTTAAACATTTGTGCTGACAGCAACACCAGAAAAGAACATCTCTTGGTATCAATCCCAGATGGGTGAGATCCTGACTCAGTACAGCAGGGTATTTTATGACTTCTAATTATGTTACAGGGCAGATATTAGTGTCCACTTCTTAGACAAGATATAGAGACAAATCGTGCATCACGAAAATATAGACACATCAAGGGCACTGATGCACATTTTTACACAGCTCAAAGCCACAATTAATGAGCTCATACGCTCAAACACAAAAATCTGGCGCCACACGCCTGAAATAATTTTGGGTCTGTGTTGTTTTGGTGTTTGGGTTTTCTTCGGTGGATTTTTTTTTTTCCAGAAACCTGTAAATATTTTCAAGCAACGTTTTCAAACTTCTGGTCTGTCAGGTACATTTGTGAAGAGCGTTAACACTGAGTAGATCTGTTTGTTTGGCATCTGCCACACAATACATATACACACGTGTATATATATATAYGTGTCAAGAAAACACTAGCACTGTGTACATATTTATTTACTTCAATGAGTCTGTAGATTTTATAACGAGTGAGACTGTACTGAAATCAGTGTCATATTAAAGTTCATCTCCTTGCCAGGTTAAGCCAGTATGTGCACCCTTTATGCCAGATAAATAATTGTTCCTTTAATCCAAAAACCTGTTACCCTGCAGCTGCTCCTACCCTAACCAGAATTTACTGGAACACTTCTCATTACTATTTAGTAGAAAGTCGCTTACAGTCTGAAATATTTTAAAATGTCATGCCTAAGAAACGTGATCTAAACCAAAGCAATTCCAGGTAAGCCAGGTATGGGTTAAAAGTAAAARAAAACAGCAAGTCTAGGTCATTTGCTTTCCAGAAACATGGAGAACAAGTAGCAAATTACAAGAAGATAAAATCTATTGCATATAATTATTTCACTGTATTAATTATTCATTGACACAGCAACAGAGAGCGGTGTGGTGCTTTCTAGATGCAGATATGTCTTTGTCACAAACCATGTGCATTTTGGAAGGTACGAATTTCCTACCACAAACACCACCTTGGAGAGGAGATGGATCAAATCCTGGCCTTTACACCACATGGTAAACAGAAAAAGGCAAGGAGGACTGCTGGAAAGAGAGAGGAAAGGAGAAGGGCAACTTCACAGGAAGATGAAGGATTAGGTTTCTTGCCAAACACACATGCTTTAGGGTATTCCTTCCTTCCTTCTGATCATGTGTTAGAGTGGACAAACGATTTTGTGAAGCAGTGCAGCTCAACATAAAGACGACAAGATGTGCTTTAAGTTGCACTAAACAGCAGCAACAATCAGGTTTTTTTCCTGTCAACCCAATGCCACTGTAGGTGCTATTGGAAAAGTCAATCCTCACTTAATTGTTGAGCCGGTCTTGACATAACAGAGTATTTGAGAGGTGGRATGCTAAGACACCAGCAAAAGAAGGAGAAAAGAATGCCGTTGAAAAATAGAATGGAAAGAATGCCTTTCATGAGTCCAGCGGTTCAGCCTGGAGTTCCCTATTCCTCTAAGCAGTTACTCCCAGCTTTGGAAATCTTTACGGACTTGCTTCTGGCGCCAGGATACATAAGACCCCTTCAGCTCACCAGATGAAGAGCCCTCCACACAGGAACACCAAAATAATGTGCCCACCAGTGTTCACGAAGAAAGGAAAGCTGTGGCCATTGCTCCCTGACTGGTTATCCACTGCATTGGTCCTACAGCAAAGCCAGGAAGAAGAGGAGAGCAGGAAGATAACTGGTAGGATCAACCAGCTGATTGCCTCAGCAATTTTGTGCTCTGAGTAGCATGTGAAGTGGGTACTGTGAATGTTAAGAAGACTCTTTTTAGGACAACTGTTTATTCCCATAGGGAGGTGATTTCATGGTCTGGTCTGACTTCATCTGTCGCCATAAGGTACTATTTTGGAGATGACTGTAAAAAGTGATGGCTGTGCTCTTACAGCCACTCAGGTATGAAAACACAGGCAGGACAAGATTTAGACAAAGGGAGAATTGTATTTTATATTGCAACTGACAGATTAGGGAAAAAAGAGAAAGAAGGGAAGATTTCAGGCACACAAACTCTTTTTCAGGGCTTCTCTTTCATCCAACTGTATTCAATTACTTCTTTCTTCATGACAGAGTTTTACTCTCTGATCTGTCATCCTCGTGTTGATTTCAATAAATATGATTGATTGCAAGATAAAGATGGGTGAGAAACAGAGAGGGTTTGTGCAGCTGACCTCATCTGGGTGAAAGACCGAGGGCCCGAAACTGCCATATACCGAATCCCTGAATTACCTCAGTGATTGTATATAAGCTGATGTAGTTAAAGGTGTTCCTGCTCATTGCAGGGGTTGGACTAGATGACCTTTAAAGGTCTCTTCCTACCTGTCTATAATAGTCTATTATTTTAATCGATGATTATTTTCAAGTGGTCTGAGGGAGAGGAGAACAAAAGACTAAGTTCATTTTTGCTAGTTTGCTTTGGGGGCCCAATCCTTTTTCCTCTGACTGACTGGTTCATGCTCAATGCAGCATTCTGCCTCATCAGAACTGTGCTTTTGCTTTGTTTCCCAGGCCTAGAGCAAACAAAAATTAGACTGTGTGATACTGGAAAAGGTAGTCAGAGCAAGCATTGGGAGAGTATTTTCCCTTCCTTATTCCTGTATCCCCATCAAATAGCACATGTCAGTACAAAATGCCAACACAAGCTGATGATGGTTGTGCAGATGACAGCAGCGAGAACAGTGCTCTAACCCACCGGTCTTGTCAACACAATGAAAATCCCAATAACGCACGTGGCGAGGAGATCTTGGTCTGTTTTGGTTGTAAGTTCCCTTTGCATGGATGAAGAGAACAATAGGGTGGCTGGAGTGGTTTATTCCGGATTAGTTACTCGGGCACCTGCTGAAGTGTAAGGCTCCCTCATGCCCTCAGAGTTGAAAATTTGTGCATCCTTTCATTGATAAAACCAATATTCTGACATATTTTTTATGCCTTTCATAAGCATTGCTTTTGTTTTATTAGGAATGAGAGAGAGAAATATCCGTCGATGTCCCTAGATGGTTTTTACACTTTAAATACAAATAATTTTTTAAAATGCGTGTCTGCAATTTTATATACACACACACATCCTTACACTCTGCAATCTCATTTCTTATTTGTTAATTCTAACAGCCACAATATGATGAGTATTTTATATTCATTTGAGACAACATAGCTCCTGTCTCCCAGATATTCACCTGTAAATGTCATTCACCTATGTGAGGAAACATCATAATACACTGGTGACAACAGTGCAGAAGCGCTGCTTATTTTGTTTTTCAGGATATACACGTTTGTGTACTTGTGTACATTATTAAGTATAAGCACGCCTGAAAGTCGACAGATTGATCTTATATAAAATATTAATAGCGTGCTATGCTTTTTATTAGTCTATTATTTATATCTACAGGTGCTGTTTGTGGGAGCCTCCAGCTTATAGTGCATTTTCTGCCCTGTTCTGAAATTCTGGCAAGTTTACAGTATCTTACAGAATGAAGACATTACAATCTGCCTCCCCTTAGCTTTTTTTCCCCTATCATGTAGCAAATGGAAGCAAGCAGTTATC
>JACAXG010000131.1:1530132-1562632 GCA_018881555.1 Amblyornis subalaris | reverse complement strand
CTGGGATCAAACCCGAAAGAATTATCCCTCTTCCTAGGGATAATGATCCCTCTTCCTAGGGATAATTAGAATACGCTGAAATCCGAGACACAAGGACTCGGGCAGGCGCAGGCAGCGGCAGCACCAGCGGGGCAGGAGTTTGCCAGCCCCTCTGCACAGCGTCCCGCCCGGGGTGCTACGGGAGGGGACAGATTTGGAGTCGCCGCCGTGTCCCCGCGTCCCTGTCCCCGAGCGCGGGGCCGGGGCCGCCCGCGGCGGCGAGGCGGGGCCGGGCGGAGCGGGGCGGCCGMGGGGAGCTGTCCCTTCAGCACCACCGCCTCGCCGCCGCCGCCGCCGCCTCCCCGGCCCGCCGCTCCCTCCGCCCGCTCTGCTCGACGCCGGGACRAAGTCTGGCCCCGGCCGGCGCAGGGACGGAGCCCCGCGCAAAGTCCCCTCCCCGGAGATAAGCGTGGGAGCCCGCTCCCCATCCCCGCCCACCACAGTCGTGCGGRACCGGTGTTCCAGCGGTAAATTTGTTTCGCTGGGACTGAAGTTTGTCTGGGGAAGTGATGGCTGAAAGCAGCTGGCTGCCACAATATTATCACATCGCCCGAAACACCTCCTAAATAACTGTTTCTCGTGGTGGATGCAATGAATAAGGGGATGATAGCACCAGAAACGCGCCTTGTGAGAGGCTGGGTGGCCAGGAGTCCTCTCCCCGACCGCATTATGTGGTTTATATTGGGAAAGAAAGGACGCGTTTAAGCTTGTAAGGAAAATGCGTTCCTACATTAGGCCTTTAGACCAGTGTAGTTTCTCTTCAGGGTAAATGACGGTAATAACAAACTCCCCAGGACATTCACATTTCGCAAAYGCTGCAGAGACGCGTATTTAACACGAGTTCCAAACCTCTCCTCTAACTTTGATGTTCGATATTTACATTGACAGATGGTTATCAAATGAWGTGACACTCAAAAGCGAGTTCCACACCGGTCTGTGGAGCTACGGAAACCACATTTCCAAAAAAACCTCCTTCTTTTCCTCGCACGAGATCAAACTGCCGATTTAACAGACCCGGCGCCAGGGAGCACGTTTCTCAAACTATCAGGGATCATCCCGATTAAACGGGGAATGCTACACCGAGTCAGGAAAACTCTGAATGCAGCGGGAGTATCCGAGAGCTACCGAGGAACAGATCGTTTGTAAAGTGCAAATGGACTGTGAAATGTGAAGTGCTCTAAGCGAGTTTGAACGCACTTCTGACAAACGGCAAATTATCACTGTTTCTGCAGTAAATCCAAACTACGCTAAACAGTGGGGGAGGGAAAGACAGAGAGAGATGGAGAGGGATGTATGTTTGCAAAAACTGATAGACTCAAGTATTTGTAACCTCTTACCTCTTCTTATCACACCTCCTTGCCCGTTGAGTACAAGTCCACACTGGGCCTCCACTGAGCTCTTAAGTAATGAGGGGAAAACAAGGAAAGAAAGGAAAGAAAGAAATCAGACACAGMAACCCACAGAGAGATCACACAGCTTTTGCTTTGTTACATGACTCGCTCAGGAACAATACTTAAGGTGAACTGGAAAAACAYAGTTACTCTCGGCGAACTCCAGTGAGATCCCCCCGCCATCCTGCCATCTGCCCCTGCCCCACCAAACGCAGAATAATTTTCCTTTCWTTGCCATTTAAATACGAATTTATCCTCAACTGGGAACTTAGATCGGCAATTACATGGCAGGACAGACAGACAAAAAATRCTTTTAAGAGGAGTGTGCTCCCGCTCTACAGTGACACGCACAAAGGTAAAAATATATTTTAGTATAGTATCTTTGTATGTTTAGCCGTACATTCACATGCAGGCACACAGCTAAATTAAAATATACTTTTTGCGACACGCAGATACCGACTTAGAAAGTGTGCAGAGAAGTAGACAAAGAGCACAAACAACAGACGACCTATCGGGCTTTGCCGGCTCCACGGAGTCGTGAGGGTGCTGTAACAATGCGTGTGTCCGCACATAGGTGGGGATGAATATGCATCTGTGTGCACACACACACAGGCACCCATGTGTGAGCGCGGGGTGAAGAACCATCAAAAAACCTGCCTAGGGCTTCTGGTGCACGTCCGAATGGATCTCACTTCTTTATTCTCCTGTTACAAGGCTGATTATTTGGGGATCTTCGCCCTCCTTAATAAATATTTTTATTGGAGTGATAAAAGACTTGAAAGGGTTGGGTTTTCTTTGGGTTTTTCCTTATGTTGGGGTTAAAAAAACACAACAAACCAAACCTAAATCTTTGCCCAGTGGAAATGTGTTAAAGACGCATTTTCCTCTACAAACAAACGAGGTATTGGACATGAAAGAGGCCTTTAAGGGTGTTAACCTATTCAACAGCCCGTGAAGAGTTAAGTAAATGCGGAGAGAGTCGGTGCATAATAAAAACCCCACTTTACAAAACAATCTTTACAGTCCTGGCTCTCTCCCCCACTTTCACCATATTGGCGCTGGCCCTGTAAGACCTTCCTTTTCAAGGCTCTTTTTTATTTTAAGTGTTCTGCCTTAAAGTGATTATGAAATCAATATGAAAAAAACTTGGCGACTGAGCATAAATTAAAGCGGTGATGGGAAAAGGTGTGACAGTTTTCTTTGTTGCCCATGGAAAATCTTTTTAGGGCACTGAAAGATGCCACTCCAGCTCCAAGACTGTTTGCATCTGTTAGGCTGACTTAAACCGCCCTCGAAACTATTGGACATTCACTTAAAATTCTGTGCAGGGAAAAGTATATTTACATTTGTTGCATTTGAAATGAGGCATATGCTGATGAACGTTTTAAAAAGAAAGACTAAGGAGAAAGGGGAAGACTGGTTAGACCACAAATTTGGTTTAAAAGTATTTGTGTGCAGTCCTGTTTCTCCTCGCCACCAAAAACGCTTCCCTCTAAACCCGAAGTGATATTCGCGAGAGTCCAAGCTTGTTCTGAATCATCTAAGTCCTAACGACAAATATTAATATTTTCAACTTCCCACCGCTCAGCCTTTCTGATACCTCTGCACACTCCCTCTTGTGTTCGGAAAAAGAGGGAGGAGGAAAAATAAAGAAAAGATTAAGTGCAAAGACCTAAGTACTTTATTTGATAATAAATTGTGATCGAAAAATTAATATTTTCCAAAGGAAAGCTGTTGATTTTCTTCTTCGTTAAATAAATAAAAAGAGACTGTGCCTCTAGCAGCTTAACCAACCTTTTTTTTTTTTTTTTTTTTAAAGGGAAACATGTTGTTTGGTCGGATGACATTGCATAAATGACCAGTTGAATGGCACTAAGTCGAAAATTGGATAAACTATGGTGCTTTTTTGCCCGGGACTTAGGCATTGTCTGCTGTCTTGCAAACGTTCCTAATCCCCTCTTTTGAAAAATACAGGGCTTTGTGCCTGCCAAAGAAAAAAAATTTGTACAGATACAAAAAAATCAGCAGCAGACGTGGTTATAAAAAGGAGTAAATAGGTTTTAGTTGGGGTTGAGCAGTGAATGGCAGATTTTTTTTTTTTTTTTGAGGGGGGTAACATAAGGAGATCCTTGTGAAAAATGTAAACAAAAAAAATGGCCAGAGAGGATAAATTTATATAGATAATTTTAGTGGAGAAAACTAGGTTTAAACAGCTAGGGTTTCCTCATCAGAGATTTAAAAGATAACATTCTTTGTTATTTGGTTTGTTTTCCTCCTAAAAAAGGGGGAAAAAAAATATTTCTTTTCCCTGGTATAAATAGATGGTTTGGATTTTTTTTTTTTTCGTGCTTTGATTTTAAGGGAAGAAAATACACGTTCTTAGTCTTACAAACTTCGGGCTGAATATTTTTTCCCCCAAACCTTTGACCGCTACATCTTTTTGGAAAGACCAACACAGCCAGCTTTGTATGCCTGGGAGAGAGGTATGGGGGAAAAGTAAGTACAGTAAATACGGTCCCGTTTGTCTCTCCCTGCTGATGGGGAAGCCCTCAGTTCCTCAGCTCGTCGGGAGAAGGAAGGTCTGCTTTTGATTTGGGGGACATTTCGTAATGGAGGTTAGATCTAGGACGGCGTTGTTTGCAATTTTGGAAACCAATTTCATTTAAGCAACCGGCTCAATTTGGCGGAGGTGAATTTTTAGTGCGTGGGAAAGGATTTCTGAGCGGATAAAGCTGAGCTTTTGATACACAGAAATAGAATTTTTAAAATGGGTCCAGGTGCCGGTTAGGGTGGAGTAGATGAATGATTTTAGATAGACAGATGATTTTAGCTTTATCTGCTTTATCTCTCAGGCTATTAACACCTAGATCGGACATTGCGAGGGATTTTTATCATTCTGACTCTTTCTGACGAACCCTTGCTCCCGTTTATCTCCGTTCTCGCCCATATCTCCTAATGTYTGCCTTTGTATGTCTGTCGGAAAGCAGATTTATTTCCTGCCCTGCCTTTTTTTTCTCTTTTCCTTCTCCATGCCTTCCTTAAATCATTTGCCTGCTCTGTCGCTGCAAAGTGTTGCGTTCGCCGAAAGAAAGGAAAAGTTTAGGAAAAACAAGAAGATAGGTTTGTTTTTGTTTGGTTTGGGTTCCGTGTGACTTTGCGAGGGCTGGCACACGCACACACGCACCCCGAGATCTCCGGGGGAGCCCCACGGTCTCAGCCATCACAGAGGCACAACCCACGCGGCGAAGGCAGGCGGGAGGTTGTTTTTGTTTAATTTGTTTGTTTGGCCAAAGAAGACCACTTGTTTGGTTGTGGTTTTTTTTTTTTTTCTTTTTCCCTCCACATTTTTTTCTTGCTGCTACTAATCTGGAGGGGACGGGCTCTGGATCGGATTTGGGATGAATCTTCCCTCCTTTGTATGAGCTATTCCGAGCAGAGGAAAATGGGGGTGGGGGGGTGGGGGGTGGGGGGGGGGGTCCAGGGCAGGGGGAGGGGAGAAGAAGGTACCTCGAAAGGAGATCGCATGCTATTTACCTGCAAATCGTCTGCTCCCGAGGCTGCAAGCCCGAGGCTTGGTCCTGGCAGGAGTCTTTGATCTGGATGCATCCCATATTGGGATCCATGGCTCATAAGAGACAGGTCGTGGCGGCGGTAAGCATCTAAGCACCCCAGCTCTCTCCTCTGCTCGTCCAAGCAAGAGGACTTGAGTGCCCGCGCATTGTGCAGGTTGATAAAATCAGTGGGTTCTCCATGGTGGATCTGCTGGTAATATTGCTGGGAGTGATGGAGAGAGTTCAAGGAGTAAGCGTCGGGGTTGACTGCCGGGTGGCTGTGTTGGAACTCGTAGTGGAAGGACTGGTGGTGCAGTGGGGTGTACTGGTGGTTAGTGGAGAAGTACGGGGAGGCGAACTCGGTGCCCGTGGTAGAGTAAGTGAGAGGAGATGAGGAGGAATAGGCGACGGTCGAGTTGGCCACAGACTCCAGGCATCCAAGCTGCATCAAACGGTAACTGTTTGATCCGTCATGACGTATCTGAAAGGAAGAAGTGAAAAGAAGACCCCAAAACTGGAGGTTTGTCATTGAAAAGCCCGGGTACGGTTCTTCCAAGCACGCTGTCCTGCATAGCTTCTCCCCCTGCAGAAGCGTCTAAGCCTGCGAGCGGCAACCCCAGCAACAAAAGATCCTTTCCTACCTTGGGCTGATGCCATAAAGGTCTGTTCAAAAAGTCATAAACAGCCCAGCCTGCCCTTAATACTGTCAAGCAAAAGGAATCCACGCACTGAAATAAAAACTATCTATCTATCTGTCTATCTATCTATCTATCCATCTATCTATCCATCCATCTATCTATCTATCTATCCATCCACCTCCTGATCACAGCTGTAATATCTGGGGCTGACACAAAAAAAAAGTCATCAAACAGAGGAAACTACCGAGAATACACACAAGTCCCGTCCCTATGTTACAGCGTTACACATTGAGAAAGCTTTGCCGCCTGCTTGCCTTCCTTTCTTCCTTCCTTCCTTCCTTCCCTTCTTTTTTTTTTTTTTGAACCCCTATTTTTCTTTCTTTTTAAAATAACGAATCAGATCCAAAATTCCCCCCCTCTTTTCCCTGCCTTTCGAAAGAAAGGAGAGTCCTGCTTTTTAGCGAGAACTCCCCATTCCTGGCGAGCTGGTGGTGATTTCTCTCCACTTCATTATATTATTAGGGGTATTATTCTGATTTTCGTTCTGGCAACGGTTTTAACGTGGTAATGAGTTGCCCTTGCTGGCGACAGATGTCATAACGAATTTTCTCTCTATACTTCTTTAAGTTATCTCTGAAGCCGGATTATAATTAAATGTAACGGTCCAATATGGATTTTAAAAAAATGGAAACAACCACACAGGCACATACACACACACACATATGCACACACACGCACACACACATCCATACACACGCGCACACACACACACACACACTCACACACACAAAATACCTCTGCATCGTGGACGAGACCTGGAAAGGTAGTTGACATTTTTTGGTTCTCCGAAAAAAAAAAAAAAAAAAAAAAAAAAAAAAGAGGAAAAAACCCCCAACTCTGGATAAAACTCCCCTCTCCAAAAAAAAAAAAAAAAAGGAAAAATTTGAAAAATCCAAAGTTCATGTATTTCCCCAATTTTTTTTAGAAAAAATCTCTACAGACAGAGAGAATTTGCAATGTATCTGCATAGATCAGATCTCTCGCTTTTCCATGCACCTCCTTAAAAACCTGTAGGAACAAAATTTTCCCTCTGCACAAAAGCTGCTCCCTGGATCAGATTTTGTACTTGCTGGGTATTTCTTTGGCTGATGTCGTAGGTCCCTTGGTAATATAGAAGTTTTGAAAATTAAGCATCAGCACTGAGAACTGGGAGGACAATAGATAGAGGAGCTTCATCCCAGGAGACAAGGAATAAATATTGTATCTTCGCCTAATAAGGAACTGTAGGTTCTTTCAACATTTTTATACATTTTTTCCTCCACTCTTTAGAATGCTTTTTCTTACCCAGGCTAATATGGGAACTAATCTGATCGAAGGGGGTATTTTGTGTACATTTTATTGGGAAGACATAAAGCTAATATATATAAATATATATTATTAAACCATCCTTTTCAATAGGTAAGTGCTCCTTCCTGTTGATTATACTGCTTTTAAATACTGACCAGAATCTAAGATTGCACATTTGTACGTGTGTCTGTTTAACTGTATTTTTTTTTCCTAAATGAAAACTATGTGGTTTGTTTTGGTTTGGGTTTTTTTTTTTTTTTTTTTTTTTACCCTTTCATTTACATCGAATTTAAGTCCACCCCACACTCCAACCTGCTTTTAAAGCTGCCTAATATGTTATCTTACAGGCTTCTTTAAATAGCATTTTCAGACATAAAACTAGGGTGAGACCACAAAGTATCACTGCAGTGACATATGATATGGAATTATACATAAAATACATATAGATCTACGGAATTACATCTGTAATAGGAGAAAGAAAAGTAGGGAAGGGGACTTAAGAGCTAAAGACCACTGCTAGCTGGTTCGACATTTCCAAGTGCCGATATATTTTGGAGATGGGAACGCACGGAGGCTGCGTAGCCCTGGGTTGCAAAGCTGAAGGGGTACGTGATTTATTTATTTAGTGACACCGGTCCGAGGAGCTGCCACCCGGGGGATGAGTCCTGCCTGCCCGCTCGGCGCCCCCCTGTCCCTCTGCCCCCAGGTAGCGGCTCTCCAGCCCCGCGGTGACTGCGGGCTCCGCCCGGGGAGCGCCCGGGGGGGCCGCCCGCTGCCGGGCGAGCTCGGGGCGGCGGGGGGGGACTCGCACACCCTCCGCGAAGATGCCAGCCCAAATGGCATTTCCCGGCGGGGAGGCTCTGCTGATGGCTAGCTTCCACCCGAGATAAGCCCGGAGATAGGAGAGGGTGTAACTCGCTTTTAATTGCCATTTAATTTGGGTCGCGTTTAAGCGTTTAAGCTGCGAAGGTGTCTTAATAATAAGCCGGAGGCAAAGAGGCATGTGGCTCCCTGCCTCGCTCTTTCCTCTTTATTTTTTTTTTTTTTTTTTAAGGTCCAGGTTTTGGGAGGGTTTATTGGTATCTGTTCATGCAGGCTAACAGGAGCTGTCACTCAGCCCTCTTTTCTTCCTACAAATGGACAAAGGCACACGACTGGAATGGAAATGCATTGTCTGAGATGGGAAAGTGCGGGTATCCCGGCGGGCGGGGGGGGGCAGCGGGAACACATCACACCTCTCCGGAGCGCTGCTGGGGAGCTGGGCTCCACCCGAGCCCCCCGCCCCGCCTGGCCTAGCGGGGAGGGAAGGAAAGAGGGAAGGAGGGAAGGAGGGAAGGAGGGAAGGANGGAAGGAGGGAAGGAGGGAAGGAGGGAAGGAAGGAAGGAAGGAAGGAAGGAAGGAAGGAAGGAAGGAAGGAAGGAAGGAAGGAAGGAAGGAAGGAAGGAAGGAAGGAAGGAAGGAATTGCTTCTTTCTCTTCATTTGGATTTCCTACACTTCTAGTGTTGCTAATGGAACACGAATATTTCTCCCCAACATATATTTGAAAAAAATGTGGGAATTCTTCCAAGTTAAGATTTTGTTTGATCTTCTCGAGATTTTGGTACTTGAGAGAATTAAAAAAAGCCACCGAACAAAACCCACCCTGATGAAACGAACAAACTTTGCCCTTTCCAACGCCCCTTTGGAGTGTGGCGAGCGCAGTGGAAACAGCCACACCAGCCTTGAGCAGGGCGGCTTAGACATAACAAAAAAAGTTAACACACCTGGACACACCTTCCTGACGGAGGGAGAAGTATCCCTTCCCTTCGAGAAGGAAGACAAACACCCTCCCAAACATTCCTGGCACAGCACACTCCGCAGCTTGGTTGACTTTCGGTTACTTGCACTGTTCTACTTTAGTCCTGTCTATGTTTTATTTTTTAATTTTATTTTTTTTTTAGAAGGGAGGAGGAAAGGTTTTCCTCGACCTGGCCAAGCAAGCCCGGCTCAGTGTGTGAACGGGGCACACCCGGGGAGGGGGCACGACCAGGGCGACCCAGGCAGAGGGAGCGCGGAGCGCACGGAGCCCCCGCCGTGCCCGAGGGCGCTCCGGGGCGGCAGCGCTTCCCAGCAACTCACCCCACAGGACACTTGTCGCTCTACACACTTATTTATTCTATTTTCAGGAAACTACGGATGTGAGAGAGCGATTTGGGGACAGATCTCCCTCTTCTGAATCCCGTGGGTGCCGTGGTGCGGTTCCCACCCCGCCCTGAGCGCCGCGGGGGAGGACACGCACGGTGCGAGGGCTGATGGCTTCCCAGCTCGCTTCCCGAGCTGCCGGGAGATCACCCCGCTGCAGGAGATCAGTCTTGCGAGAGATCTCCCCCCGTCCCGACCCCTTCCCCCTCCATCCTCCCTTCCCACGCACACGCAGCCCAGACCCCTTCCCAGCCCGCCGCCGCGCCACCAGCCAGCCCGGAGCCCAACTTCGTTTCAAACAACAACAAAGCCACCAAAATGGTTTTGTTTGGAGGAAAGTTTATAAGAAACCCGGCTTGCCAGATGCACRTTACTGGTCAGTTCCATCTGTTAGCTTCGTCTACAGACCCTAAAAAAAAAAAAAATCATATAGACCGTTTGCGCTTTTAACTCCCCCCAATCCAATTAATAACGCGAGTCAAACTGCAAAGCACTTATTAATTGCTCCCAAAGAAAAATCTTTCAGGAAAGTTAATTGGGAGCTTTCTGGTTTTCCACCCAGCGCTATGAGCAGAGCAGACAGACTTTGCCTCGAGTTTCATTGTGGCTGAGCACGTTGTTTATCCTCCGCCTAAAGTTTGCTCCTGCTCCTGAGTTACAGAAAGGGTTTGTTTATTTTTTTTTTTTTTAATAAGTTTTCTGGGAAAAAATCGGACTGGGCTGGGCAGGGTGGGGATTTTGAGGAAAAAAACACAGACCCATAAGAAAATAAAAAGTTCCTCTGTGGGATCATCTCACTTCCCCTGATCCATTGAAGTGTGTGAAGTGGCTGGTGCTGCTGCAGGGACACAGTCTGGGCTCGACGTCTGGCTGCTGCATGAAAGCAGCTCCCGAGACTCACAGAGCTCTCTCACCTCCTGTTTGACTTACAAACGTTTCCCAGCCTTTAGGAGTCTGGAATCACAATTTTTCCTTTCATTTCTACATCCTACCTTAGCTCCTGCGTTTTGCTGGTGGCTCAATAATACTTTAATTTGATTCTTAATTAAGAGCCTTCTCTTCCACTGAAAGTCACTAAAACTTCATCTTTGCTGGACCTAAGCTTCTGATGACTTTTTGCTGGAGTTTCTTGTGTCTGAATGAGACCAGAGAGTAGTTCAAACCWTCAGAGGCAGCTGGAGTCAGCAGTGCTAAGATATTCATCAGCCAGCAAATGTTTTTTGCTTAGTACACATTTCCATCCGCTTTGTCCTATGCAGTTCCTAAAATTTGAGGGCTGTGAGCTTTGGGGACTCTCAGCTGACCTAAAAGAAAAGCAGCCCTGGGTCACTTTTGTGCATCCCTGGGTCCTGACCATTGTTTGCAGATCTATTGCTGTTGACCCTGAGATTGGCTCAGTTGGTCAGAGCATGGTRCTAATAACAAGTTACACTCAAGATTGTGAGTTTGATCCCTGCGTGGGCCATTTACTTCAGAGCTGGACTCAGAGCTCCTTGTGGGTCCCTTCCAAGTCAGAGTGCTCTGTGACCCTTTGTCTTATCTTTTTCTCCTGCTCCTTTGAACTCCTCCCTCTTGTCTGGCAGAGGGGCTGAACCTGAACGTGGGCTCCCTCTGTGCTGAGCATCACCATCCCATCTCCCTCCTCTGAACGGCACAGGCAGGGACAACCTTGGGAGAGGTCCAGACTTCTGCAGGTGGGAGGGAGSTGGTACCCCTCCCCCCCCACCTCCACATGCACCCACAAATTACTCACCTGCATTTACAAGCAAACCTGTCTGTGTGAGTGAGATGTGTTTTATTCTCATTTCCCTTTAAGAATCATTGTTTTGAGAGTACCAATCACATTATATTGCTTTTTCTCTGCGACAAAGGATGATTTGACATTGGAGTTCACAGAGTGTAGCTATGGGCAATGAAAATGGGGGGTTTTGAAGTGGTTGTCTTCAAGCCACAAACCATGTCCTGCAAAAGATTTTTCTCTGTCTTCTGGACACAGCTTCTAAGCCCACCAACATGCTTCCTCGTCCTTGCAAATTTGTATTCTGCTTCACCACAACAGCTGAAAGGCAACATTTTGGGACAGAGAAAATGCATTTGCAAGCAATTAAAATGCTGTGAATATATTAGTCAAAAATTAAAGAGGATATCTGGTGTCTCCAGTCGTTTCTTTGATGGCAGCAAGGCCTCCTGCTTGTTGAGGCTTTCATGAAGACTTGAGGGCAGCTATATTTCAAACCCTGGAGGTACCTGGTGTCACTCAGAGTAAATGCCAAGGGAGAGGTGAGGTGGCTTTAAAGGTGTCAATATTGATCAATGTTGCCTGGCTGTAAACCAGATCAGTGCCCACTTGGAGTGAATGTCATTCACACCATTCCAGGCAAGGATCAGGAGGGCAGAATCTGTGTCCACTGCATTGCAACATGACTTTCTGGATATTTGGCAAGGGTGGTCATTGGCTGCCTGTCAGTGAGAGGTCCCTTTCCATCAATTTTCCTGGTTCACTTCCCCCACCCTCATCTTCCTCAGTCTCTGTCTTCCCTGCTGGCTGCTGCCCATTGCCATCCAAACAGGCCTGCGAGCCCCACAGTCCCTATTTCTTGTGATAAGAGTCCTGATGATGTGACTTCTCTAGTTCTTCTCCAAGCACCCTCTTCCAGAACCATCGGTTTACTCCTTCCATGGAGCTGCTCCTCATGCTAATCCTCTCCACTCATCTGATCTTGCAGCCATCACATTTCTCCTGTCTGACTGGTTCCCCACAGCTCCCTGAGCTGTCGAGTCCCCCATCCCATCTGTCTTTGCTCGCCAGCCAGACCCCAAGAAAGCAGCTTCTCTTGGCTTAGGCTTGGCGAGGCGTGGAGATCCTCCTGGGGACGCTGCCTAGGGCCCCTTCCTGCACGACTCCTGGGGCTGTACCTGCTCCACAGAGGCCTCTCCACCCGGTCCTCCTTTCCAACAGCCTCTGGTGTATCCTGGTCTTGCACACTCTCCTGCTTTAAGGCATTTATTCCGTCACCACTGTTTTGTTACCAAGCTGTCTACCCGCCTTCTCTCCCTCCTTTAGGCACCTGCAACGAGAAAAACAGGCTGCCTGCACTCTTCCCCCTTTTGGGATTTCCCCCCTTTCAGTCTTCACACAACACCGGTTTTGCCAGTGCCTTTTACTGCCATGTTCCTAATTTCTTTCAGCATCTCTCCCGCATCCCTGAGGGGGGTAACATGCCGACTGTCTGTGGCAGCTGTCCTCGCTCCAGTTCTGCAAATACCGAGACAAAGAAAAGCCTCCCTTCCTCCTTCCAGCTTTTCTTGAAAGCAAACACTACTTCTCCTGTCAATTGCTCTCGCCAGCTCTTAGAGGCCATTTTTATTTTCCAGTGACCTCTTCTTTACTTGGAGAATGTCCTATTACTTTTTTTATCTTGCTCTCTTATGCAGTTCTTTCATTCTTCAACTTGGCTCCTCTCCCATCTCTTAGACTTGCTCCACTTCATCAGGTAATCCTCTCAGACCTCTTTTCTCTTTACCTGATCCATCTCACTCCTGCAGGTCACCTTTTTACCCTTAAATCCTGTTCTGATTTTGTGGCTATCTGAAGGTATTTACTGATGTGAGAAACAGAATCACAATAATTWTAGAGGATTCTTTAATAATCTCTTTTACTTTGCTATCTAATGATTTGTTAAATTTCTCATATTCTAAGGGGTTTGCTGTTCTGAAAACAGGTGCTTGGTTATAATTACAAACCTAACTAGACTCTAATTTCTCTTCCCTGTGAGAGTCTTGCCTTCTTTCACATCAGTAGCTCATCAGCCAATTCCTCTTTGCTTCTAAGCCATTGAGGCTTTTAAATATTGGGAAAGAAAACATTCACAGATATCCCACCAACATTTTGTGCCCTTTAGTTTATATCAAGGAAGAAGCCAGAAATTGTCCCTTAAAGAATCTTTCTCTATGATTACAATACTTTTTTTTCAAGTTGTGATCATGTGTTTTCTTGCTTTGGCCATACTTTCTAATTTCTTCCCCTAGGGTTTCTCCAGCGTTATTGTTGCTCTAAGGTATTTCCACTTATTGATACCACACTGGGAAGCTGTTAAAAGGACACAGAGACAGAACCATCTCTGATCATGGAACGGGATGAGGTTTGAAATTTACCTGTAGAGCAGAATGAAACCTGATGCTGGAAAACCACATGATGGTGAAAAGCCCCAAGACGTGACTTGAAAATTGACAGGAGTTCTCATTCAAATTCTTGCACCACTTCTTGAGGAATTGGAACAGGTTGCCCAGAGAAGTTGTGGATTCCCCATCCCTGGAAGTGTTCGAGGCTTGGAGCAACCTGGGATGGTGGAAGGTGTTCCTGCCTATGGCAGGGGGTTGGAATGAGATGAACTTTAAGGTCTCTTCCAACCCAAAGCATTCTATGATTCTTGTGATATGGATGTTTGAACCTAGGCCTTCTAGACCTAATAATTCGTGTAAAATCTTGTGGGTTTCAACAGGGATATTCCTCAGGACAAGACTGGAATTGTGGAAAAATGAAGAGTTAGGAAAACCATTCTCTGACATTTTCACTTGTCTCTTCAAACCCTCAAGTCCATACTTTCCTTAAAAATAGTCTGATTTCACCAAAATTCATATGGCACTTTCACTGTCTTTTTTAAAGACTATCTACCAAAGAAAAGTTCTGAAGCCTACTTCCGTAGAAAGCAGTATAGGAAGCTCTATGGGATATTCCTGCTCTTCAATGTAGCATAATATCCATACTCAACCAAGGCAACAGGGAAGTTCCATATGTGATGGGATTTTTGCATCAAACCATTAAAATTCAGTGGAAACTCTCATCACAAGCTTAGATTTTGCTGCTCAGGAGAAGGCACTGGTGATGAAACTGGAAATCCTACAGTTACCCGGTGCACCTCAATAAAAGATGTATTTTTTTTTCCTCTTGCCAGTTTTAGGCCACAGGGCAAGTCTAAACCAAACTCTCCACATGTAACCAGCTAAACTAGGACTTTAGAAATCCTCCTGACCATGGACTGGCTAAGAAGACATTATCCACATTATTTTCTGGATGCCTTTCCACGTATGAGGCAAAATCTTATCATTAAACTTCTCTCTGGTAGTGGAGAATGAAAACATCTGTAGACTGTGATGTATTAAAGATGTACCTTATATTAGAATCATCCATAATTAATGCAGACATTCCAATAAATAATACAGTGTCAGGTTCTTTGGATTATGGAGTGTACTCCACTGTGCTCACACACTTATGCAGTGGCAGTAATAGTGAGCAAGTTTCCTTACCTAATTAAACACTGGTGCCCTACTATGTGTTCAAATAACATTAAAGTTGTGCCACAAACTTAAAAGAGTAAATTCAAAGGTAAGGCTGACATCTTCGTCCTCAGCCCATGACTCTCGTWTCGATGGCTTCTTCCATTTTTTCTCACCTGCATGTCTTCATGGATGCATATTTTCATGGATTTTTTTACCCCTTACACTGAATTTGTAGCCTTAACACTTTAAAATTAGGTGTAATACTATTAATATTTTAAAGAGATTCTTTTCTCAAGAGCCTGGARTTACTCTGAATAGCTCAAATAAATCTGTATTTGGGTTAAGTAATATATAATTTTCACTGAACACATATATTTGTTAACATATTTGAAAATGGGACTTGTATTGACCCAAGAATCCTGGGTAGGTTCGAAGAAACCACTATATATTTTTTATTGGTTCAGTATTCAGGCATTTGCTATTAAAATGCATAAGATGTATCCCCAAAACTGAAGCCAGCTACTTCAGAGACATCAGATTCCACCGAGGGAATAGGTATTTATGCTTTAAAAACATATTTTAATTTCCCAATTGATCATAATAGCTCATGCATAAAAGCAAGAGATTTTGGGATTTCTATTACCTTAACATTGGGCATTAAAATTCATTTCGCAGAAGGAATTTTTTCTTTTTTTTTTTTTTTCTTTCCAGAAATAAGACCTTTTCCTCAGGATCTGATTTTGGAATGAGATCTCTGGTAGAGGAGACATCATTCACAAGCTGACAATAACTACCAGAGACTTGATAATGAATGTGCTGGTGGAGCTCACTGTGAGCTCCATTCTGCATCCCAGACTCCTGCCAGTAATCCCTGTCTAAGCCAGTTGTCTCTTTGACCTCTGTGGGCCTGAGCACACTGGTGAAGGTGGAGGGGTCAGGCAGTAAAAGACTAGTACTCTCTTGAATGAGGGACTTGATCCAAAGATCACCTTAAGCCAATGGAATTCTTTCCCTGGAATTCAAAGAGCTGTGGAAAATACCCTAAACAAGTATTTGGATTTGTATTGTGCTTAAAATAGAAGAAGAATAAAAGGGAAAATAAGAATGTAATAATGTTGCCTGGGAAATGTCTTTAATTTAAAATCATATTTCCATACTCTGAAAGCTGAAAAATAATTATTATATTTTTGAAAAACTTGAGAAAAATTCATTTCCTTTCCTTCCTTCCTTCCTTCCTTCCTTCCTTCCTTCCTTCCTTCCTTCCTTCCTTCCTTCCTTCCTTCCTTCCTTCCACTCCTCCTGTATATCAATATCATTATATACATGTACATATAGATACTGGTGCTGTGGACAGCCTAAATTATTCCATTTCTAAACTGTGAGGTAAAGTGTGATTTTCAGCAGTAATTCCTCTCAATTTGTATTATTTGGCTGTTCTGGAATGATTATTTGCAGCCCAGTGAACGAAACATGGACAATCAGGAATTTTTGATTGTACACTAAAATGACTGCAATTGAAGTACAATGTTTGCAGTAGTTTGAAGACAATGGGCTATAGCTTACTGACCCCATCAGCAAAGTGCTTAGCTGAAACAAATGCTTAACTTTATTTCCAGAATTAAAAAAAAAAAACCAAGCAAGTGCATTTAGTAAGCAATATTCATTCAGGATGGAAACAGAAACTGGTATTCAGATTAGCAAAAACCAGGATATAACTTTGGTCTGTATATTTTAGGGGCAAGGGACATTGGTCATGTATTAAATAATGGTCAAATGAATATGTTATATGTCATAAAAGGACTCAAAATTGTTAATTCTAACAATGCTCTTGTATTTATTTCTATTTTCTTAATGAAACAAATCTGTGACAACAATAAAGACCTTGACTCTTCCTCACTATAAGGATATATCATACATATATACATCATACAGATCTATCATTCACTTTTATGCATATATGACAGGGAAAGAGAGAGACTTTACAATAATTTGCACAGCTATTTCATATTTTAGCTTTAGATGAATCAACACAATAATTGATTCACCTCTCATTTTTATCAGCTGAACCTCTGGTCTGCAATTTYGAAATACAGAAACACACTCCTTGTGCATTTGCAATTCCTCACCACCTCAGTGGGAAATGCTGAGGTGTTGTCAGCAGTCCCACCTGCCTGCATAGATCCAAGTGCACAGCCTAGGCTTTGCACCCACACTCATATCCCCCCAAATTCCTGTTTTGGTTATTGTGCATCCAAAAGTGCGTAGGAAGAGGATACATTYCACTCAGCTGGAAATGTGAACATTTGGCTTCATTATAACTGTACCCCTGATCCTAAATTTGCAACCCTTAAAGATTAGCTTAAACAGAAGATCGATTTGGTTTATAGTGATGAGCATTGATTTTTTTGCCCTGCAGTGCATGACATTGGCCTGGCTATTAATAGAGGAGAAAATATTATTCCCTATGGCTAGAAGGTTCCATACATAAAAAGAAGCCATTTATCATGGAATCATAGAATAGTTTGGGTTGGAAGGGACCATTAGAGGTCATCTACTCCAACACTCCTACAATGAACAGGAACATCTCCAACTAGACCAGGTTGCTCAGAACCCTGTCCAACCTGGTGTTGAGTGTTTCCAGGGATGGGGCATCCACCACTTCTCTGGGCAACCTGTGCCAGTGTTTCACCAGCTTCACCATATGAAAATGCATCCTTACTTCTAGCCTGAATCTGCACAGATATGTGTGTGTCTGTATGTTTWTATATATATATTTTTAGATGCATACATGGAATGTTATCACCAGCTTATTACCTGCTGCCCCGCAGGATGGGTTTCTAAAATGAAAAGTTACTTTTCTTTATTGTCTTCAAAGAACCCCCTGAGCTAGGTTAGTTGTTTGTAGTAACCCAGGGGAGGAAGAAAGCCTGTTTAGTATCCCTCTTCTTTCTTGCAGGCAGAAGCAGGTTGCGATGTGGCCGCCCCCCCTCCCCTCTCCCTCCCCCGGCTGCGGGGTGAGTCCCCCCTGAGCCCCGCCGGCGGGAGCTGTCCATTCAGCACCCGCCCGCCAAAAACAACAAAAGCAGGGAAATATTAATTAATTAAAAGAGGGGGGGGGAGAGCTAAAAAAAAAAAAAAAAAAAAAAGCCAATCTGCTCAATCCTCTGCCTGCAGGCAGACTCTAACGGAAACCACATATGCTTTGCCTCTCCCTATAAGAAATCTTCATTGGGGCATTAAAATACTTAAAAGGATTAGTCGTTAAATACTTGTACATTTGGTTTAATTCACTAGAAACGCTATGTCACAGGGTTACATCAGAAAGCTAGAGAGTTTTAATCTCACTTGCAGTATTTACCTAGATGTTTTATTCCTTCTGCTGCTTGTTACAGGGATAATATTAATATCCTACTTGTCCAGAGGGAAGAAGTTTAAAAAAAAAAAAAAAAGAAAGAGCTGGCTGCTGTCTGATGGTATAAAAATATCAAAGAGACTTTTAAGGTAAAACAAAACAAAACAGCATGAATTGGAGTGTGGCATTCCTTCTCACCGCCTGTTGCTTGTTCTTAATTGTGAAGATGGAGGGGTAAGGAGCTGTTGCTTTAGGAAAACAGAAGAAATTAGATTGCACAGGTCTTGGGACATGGGAGATGATGAATTTGTTTAAAGCAATTTCCTTTTTTGAGTCTCAGTTTCCCTCTGCGACAGGTGTGCACCTCCTTTGTAACTCCTCTTTCAGTGTAGTAGCTAAAAATTTTGGCCAGGGTCCAGAAGAAGTTGTCCTCAACTAAGTAAAGACACAGGGGTTATAAATCTAAAGAAGGCAGGCACAGAAATGTTTTACTGTGAACTTCTCACTGAGGAGGGCAACAGATCTGTAAGAGGACATCCTCATGTGAGACTTGGATGTTTTTGTTATCAGTGGCAGAGAATGGACTCTTAAATCTTGAAACTTTGCTGGAGTTGCAAAGGTTGCTGCACTGACATTCCTTCCACAGCCTTCCTGTAGCTATATCCAATCAAAAAGACCTCAAGGAATGAGGTATCACTGAAATAGTTTGCTTTCCAAATGAAGAGTTGCTTTATTCATTTCCAGGCTGTTTAGGTGAAACAAACAAACAAACAAAAGAGCTAAGAGTGAAATTCTGATCCCATTTAAGTGAATGAGTATATTGGTGTAAACTTCCATTAACTTCATAAGGCCAGCGGAGTAGTATACATTTAGTATTTCCAAGAAAGAAGCCCTGGATCCTTCATAGAAAGGGAAGAAGAAATTGAGACAAGTTCCATCATCAAGTTCTTTGTTTGTTTTGCAGTGTCTGAGCAGCAGAACAACCAGTACCCAACCATTTTCACTGTATCCGTGGATTTATCACCATTAGGATTAGTCTCACTGGAAGATCTGCTGTGACTTCAAGCAGATACAGCCTAAACTCGTGGGATTTCCTCTTGGCCACCAACCTGAGTCAGGCAATCTCCAGAAATAGCAGCACAGACAGCCCTGCTAAAAAAAATTAATAAAAATAGTATCAATGGCTGTGTGTAGAGATTCATAACAGAAATTGCAATGCACTCTCCTCATCTCCAAAGCACACATGTGTCTGCCAATAATCTGGAGCATAATTTCACTGCTGAGATTTAATCTCAGATGCCATCCTTCTGAGCTAAACAATACAGTGTTCTGCAGCAGTCAGGGATGGGATGAGGCCTGGGTAAGATTCATCAAATTAGGCACTCAGTTGTTTTGGATTCAGAAAGAACATCCTTTTCTAGGATTGCCAAGTCATTCTCCTTCAAACTCTGGAAGAGGAGCATTCCTAGGAGTTGGCCAGAAGTCTTTCTGTGTTCCTGAATGCTGTAAGAAGCATAAGTAATACCATTCCCTACACAGTGATTCAGAAAACAAATCTCTGCCTCTTATAATCTAACATTAATATTTATTTATTTGTGGAGCCCCCGCCCCCCCCTCTGGTTTAGGGTGGTTTATACCTTCTAGACCTCTCAGCCTAATTTAATTTTTGGGGGTGTCTGAATATCACCCTGCCCTTGACATAAAGAGTACTTTTTGTGTGAGTCTTTGTGCCTTGTTGTGCTTTTTTTCCCGCTCAAAAGCAGAGAATGGTTTCTTGTACTCAAAGCAGAAGCGCAGCTGCCCATGAGACTGCTTGGATGAGGACTAGATAAGAGAGTTACATTAGGGCAGAAATTCGGGTCACATCATATCAAACTGAAAGCATGAGGCCGAAGGTAGGCTTGGCTAATAATATTTATACACAATCATTTAAAATGTGGAAACTTCTGCTGTGCAAGAAACCTCCTTTCCGCCTCAAGTCTGTGCAGGTATTTTCAGTAGGGTTGTGCCACTGTTTGCTAAAATGCAAAGCATTTGCATCTTCTTTGCATTATTTATTGTTATCCTGCAGGCTGGATTGTCACACTAAGCATGATTTATGTCACTGAATTTTATCAGCTTCTGCTAGATTATATTTTCAAGTGGTGCCCCTGGACTTTAGGAAGAGAAATGTCAGTGCAAGTCTTTTACACCTGTTACACAGCAGAGGTGGATGCTGCTTGTTGTCAGTGATGCAGAAAAATATCTCCCCTTCAGTAGCAGCTCCTGGTACTGTGACCTTACCACATCCTTAGCAGACAGACTCTTTAATGCTTTCAAAGCCTTTAGAACCATGTCACAGGAACATTTTATAAGTTCATGCTTGACAGACCAAGGGGAGAATTTTCCAATCCACTGTGATGTGTGCTGCAATTTGTGACACAGGAGGCACTGCCTGTGATTAGAGGACAGGGGATGACTGGGATGAGAGATGGTAAAGGATTTGGGCTGTGTGTGGCAGATCACTCCTTGCATCTTCTGTTGACTTTCAGTGTCACCTTGGAAAAATCATTCACCGAATTATTGCTGTATTCTTCACACTTTGCATGCTTGATATATCTGTTTCTTCCTCCGCTTTTATGTCTTACCTATTTGCCATACTGGCTCTTCAGGGTGAAGGCTGAGTCTTGGTGACTGTACATTGCTTGAGGGAATGGTAGCCTTGATTTGAGCTTGAGGTCACACTTGTAACACAAAAAGTGTAAGTTTTTCGTCTTTTTTGGGAAAAGTGCAACATACAGGGTGAAACTCTGAATCATAAGGACCTACTTAAAGACTTGCCCCACTTTAACTTTTTCTGAGAGACTTTGAGGTGCCACAGCCTGCCTATAGGTCCATGTAAAGACCRTGAATCCAATACTGTGATTGGCAAACAAAGACACTCTATAGCTTGAAAAGGTGAAATGAGGAGACCAATGAAAGATTTAGACTTTCTTGGCTGATCTATACTGGTAAATGAAATACTGCACAGTAGGTGTGGTCGTTTAAACTGGGTGTGAAGGGGGAAGGGGATAATACCAGGTTTGCCCATATGAATCTGTGGGATGACACAGCAGGGTTAGAAGGATGGGATGCTAGAGAGGGCCCCCAGCTTATGGCTCTGAGACATCCTGGTTACACTGGAGCAACAAATCTTACAGATATAAACCAGGTAAGAGGGGCCAGCAGGGAAACACCAGGGAAATACCTCAAAGGAATGAAGGGGTGTTCCTTTAGGAAGGTGACACAGCTGACAGAACAGCTGAAGGAACAAGAACTCAGTTTTATTTCTCACAGCCACCAGGAGAGCAAATGCTCTGATGAGAAATGGGAGGAACAAGTGTTTAAATGCCACATGGTCTGTGGAGTTGCATTTTTTTTCCATAAGTGGATCATCTAGGACATTTCTCTTAAATAACAGCACTCTAACCTGGGGTGCCAGATATACCATTGGTGTAAATCAGCACAACTCTCAAAGGACATGTGTTGATTTTACACCCACTGGACATGTGGCTCAGCCAGTCTGTGATTTTTAGCACTTAGTTTTCTTCATGAACAGAAAATAACATTATCATTTGCCTGTGATAAGGATATCTTTAATCAGGAACTGGGACCTACTGTACTGCTAAGTGCCAGAAAGATAGTCCTTAATTTAGAAAAATCTTGGTGTAACATAGAAGGACTCCATGAATGCAGGAAACTGATGGAATAAAACAAAGTGATAAAGAAAGAATGTTAAAGGGTTCAATTTCATGTACACACAACTTATTTAGGGATTTAACAGTGAATTAAGATAATTCTTTTGTTTTCTTAAATATATATTCAACTGCAAATGTTATCATGGAGCCGAATTCTGGTCTTGGTTCCATCAGCAGGAATAAAAAGCAGTTCAATGGAGTTGTGCTATCACAAAGCTAAGATGTGCATCAAGACCATTATCCTTGAACACACAGAGAATAGGAGAGTTACTGGTTTTATAGCTCAGGCTTAAATTATTTCTAAGAATGTCCTGTGGAAGGAAAATGAATTTGAAATGATATTGTAAAGGAAAATTCATTTACATCTCTTGTGCAGAAAGAACCTGTTGAATGACGTTTAAAAGAGGATTAAAGCTGATTTCTTACAAGCAGTAGAATAATCAGATTTCTAAGCTAAAGTGGAATTAAGGTCCTTCAATTCATCTGCAAAGCTGACTGAAGTTGAATCATCGTTCGGTAATTTACATGTCATTTACAGGGGCATTCATTGTGCTTTTAGTACTGTAAATATGATCTGAACAGCTTTTGATCTTTTGCAGCATTTGCAGGAACATATTATTGTTTCTGAGAAAAAAAGGAAGACTTTTATAAAAAAAAAAAATCCTCAACGCTTTTTTTTACAATGTCAAAACAAATGTGTCAACCAAATGGTAATATCTGCGCTAGTTTCATTTATCTGCACACGGCAGTTGTGAGGTTTAATGATTGTTTGTCACAAAAATACATTTTAAGAGGAGCAAGCAGATTGCTGAGTAGCAAACATGTTTTATGGAATATGTAACATTGTAAACACATTTTTGTTTCAATAGGATTTACAGAGGTTTGCAAAATGAGTGTGTACATACAAAATGAGAAGGAGACAAAGCTTATATTTTCCTACCTAAGTATTTTGCTTTCATTTGTTTTTGACAGAAAGATTCATTTGCTAGCATTAAAATTCACACCCCCATGTTTTTTATACTGGTCTAGTCTCACCTTTGAACTGGGAATAATTCTTCTGACATATATTTGACCGCAGCTCCCGTAGCAAGAGAACCCTCCCACATTTCCCACACCTGCCAACCTTGTTTATCTTGTCAATTCTCTCTTGAAGGATCAGATCTTTAGCTGTGCCAAAGCCCAGGGAAGTCAATGAAAAGATTCCCAAAGGCTTTGAATCAGTCTCTGGCAGCAAAGCACCACTAACTTCAATGGAATTACACCAGTTTACTCCAGCTGAGGATTTGAGCTGGTGTTTAATACTGCACTCATCACCATTCTGTCTGGGATTCATCCTCAACATTTCTTGGAGGCACAAAAAGAGAGAGATGTTCTGAAACCAGAGTTTTGGCTGGGGGTAGGGTAGAAGAAGGTGGTTTTCATTTAGAAAGATAATGGCTCAGTTAAATATTTTATTGAATAAACTATTGTGAAACTTTGGATATGCTTAAGGGATGATGATGTCATAGAACAAATTATGCGAACAGCATTGTTGTTGTGGATTGCAGAGGAAATAGTAATAGTATTTATCATATGTTATTGACTACTGACATTCTGAGAACAGAGAAATTAATACCTAAACATCTCTTCCTTACTTTTTTTGCCCATCAAATGATTTGCTTCTTCTTGCTAACTAAGGTTGACTAAGGTAGCCACATAAAAAAGACAATTCGTTGTCAATCAGATAACACGGATAGCTTTAATATTATGATTATGACTCCATCTCATGACAAAAAACCAATTAAAATAATGTAATCTAATATTAAATATCTTCAAATGGCTATCTAGATTCCAGTCAACGGAAATGGACCGAAGGCTTTTGACCCTGTTCACTTGGGCACAAATTTTAAGTTCTGCTTAATCACCTTTTGGAGTTGCTGAATCTTTTCAATGATGGTAGAGATCCTAATGAGCACATTGTATAAATTCCTTTGTTTAGGGAGGTGAAATTGGTCATGTTGATACTGACTTCATTTGCTATTGAAAGATAATCATATTTATAGCCTTAGAAGCTATGCTGCTTCATACTCGTGGTTTCCTTTACCTTAAGAGTAAGATGGTTAGTGGATTTTGAGTTTTATCCCCCATTAAGCCTCAGGTCATAGTCATTAACAGGGATTCACAATATGAAAGCAAAGGACTTCTAATTAAGTGAAAAATACTGGATCACAATCTGTCCATTATATGAAGAGGCAAAAGCTTAAAGTTTTGGAGTGATCTAAAATACATATGGAGGTCAAAATCGCCTTCGCATTTTTAGGTTCAAAAGATTATGAAATCTATTAGCTTTGAAACGAACACCTCATATCTGCCTTTAAATAATCTTGCTCCAGATTAATGCATCACATCTGAAATTCGTGTCAGTGTACACTGATGTTCACACTCATATTTCAAATATAACTGCCTAGGAAAGATTTAGGTAGTTCAATTTCTTTCTCCAGTTCATGCTCTCTACCATTCCCTTCCTTCTTCCTGAGTATTTGGAGGATTTATTATCAGTTTAAATACGTTAACAATCAGGTTCAAAAGTGTAAAGCTCCTCAGTTTCCTAAATGACTTCTTGCATGCCTGCTCAGAACTTTATCTTCTTAATATTTTCATTGCTTTCTGAAGAAAACCACAAACAAACAAACAAATAAACAAACAAACAAAACCCCCAACAAACCCCACCCCCAACCAAATGCTTTTTTTAGCTCATCATCTGAGAGATTCCTTTTTCTCAAGTGTCTGTTTCTCCTGTGTCCTCAGGTTTCATGTCCTCCACCAGGTTACAGGTGAAATCCAGCAGGAATAGGATGGCTGTGAAATCACTTTTACAATATTCATAATACTAAGTACTCTCTCACCTCTATGAGATTTTTATGGTGTGTGCACAACATCATCATCTTGTCCCTCCAGCCACTCATACTTCAGCCAGGAATTCTACAATGTCTAGTTTGATGGCTAATTCCCTCATGTGGACAGCTTGGAGCTGATGAACTTTTCCTTCCTTTCACAAACCTGTCAAAGGCAGCTGGAATTCATTTCAGTGATGCCATGGTTGACCTATTCTGTTACTGCCACTGATTTCACATCCAAAATTTCTTCTCCCTGTCTTCTCTCATGTCTTTCTTCTTTGTCTTTCAAGATACTCTCAGATGTTATTTTTGGTAGGCAACAATCAGTCTTATTGCATTGCTTGCTCTCTATTAAATGAACTTTTTTTTCTGGTTATCAGATTCTGGTAGTCCTGTCTCACCAACCTGGAACCACTCTGCAGATGTCCACAGGCACTGGGTACATCTCTAGGTCATTCTGTATCTATAATAAAGAACTTTCCCTTCCCCAAGAGCTGAAGGAATAGGAAAGGACAAGTGCTCGCAGCGAAGCAGAGACTGTGAGACAGGAACATCCTTTACTAGGATCAGGTGTCCTGTGTGTCTGACAGGACAGCAGAGTGGAGGATATCTCCAGGCACAGACAACCCATGTACCTGACATCTGGATGTCAAGCAAGAAGAAGTGAAGCAGTCAGTTGGATTTAATCCTTCGGAGTTAAGAAATGAAAGCAGACACCGGCACTGTTGTGTTTTCTCCCCTACAGGTGTTACTTCAGAAAGAAAAGTGACCCGCCCTTTTCTGCTCTTTTGGACTGAACACACCTGATCTGGGACCTTCTTCATGGTGTAGCTGAAGGTTCAAATTGAGATGAAGACGTAGGTGGGGGACGTCTTTGGAGATGTAGAAAAACATGAGTTTATGGGGTTTTTTTTGTGCATGTGTGTGTGTGTGCATGTCAGTGTGTAAAATGCTCTAAAAAACTAGACAAATATCTTACTTCCCATGCTGGGGGCACACTCTACTCTTTAGGAAGATATTCCAAGCCAAACCATTCTATGATTCCATGATATTGATGCTTCTGAGAGAAAAGTGGCCATACATAATAGGAAAAATATTTAATCTATGGTCCCTTTTTTTGCTTATCCAATTTCTCTACCATGTTGGAGGAGCTGGTATTTTAGTGAACATAAATCGTCAGAGGATTTAGATATCTAGTGGTTCATCTCAAGCCCATGGGCAGCTCATCTGTAACTTTTGGTTGCCCCAAGAAAAACTTACACTGCTCATCTGTTTCAATGAATATTGATATGCAACTCATATCCCTTCAGCATTTCTTCAGATCCTCAGCCCTCAAGCAAATCCCCCAAAGGAAATAATTTGTTTGGTCAGATTCCCACAGGCTTGATCTTTAGTGATGCTTGACAACTTTTGTGCCGAAAAGCAGAACATTTTTTGGTTTATTATCAGTCAGCTGAGTTTAGCTGTAAGTGACAGACAGGAGTTGTCTTGGACACCATCAGAGCCAGACTCTTGACTATTCCTATGTTTCCTCCTTGGCTGAATCCTTTTCAGCAATTTTCTAGAAGGTTTTTTTGATGGTTAAAGAAACTGGAAATGCCTCCACACAGCCTGCTCTGTACAACCTTTGAGCTTTACACCATTTTTTGCACCACAAGTTGCTCTTTTCTGCTTCTCGTATACCTCGAGCATCTGTTTAGACTTGGATGAGTTGGCCCCTGAAGATTCCTGCCTCAGCAATAACTTTAGAGACAGCCCTCGTGCTTGCCTAGACAAAACAAAGCATCCAACTTTCAAACAGCTCTGTTTAGAGAGGGTGAATCCCACCCTAAGTTGGAAATTTCATATTTTGGAAGCTGCAAATACAAAACTTTCCCCCACTTCGTCTGCTCCTAATTGCTCTTTTCGCTGCTTGCTGGTGCTTCATGTTCTTCCCTGTTGCAGATGACTGCCAACTGTTTTTCATTTACCAAACAAATGGATTATGGCACCATTTCAATGGACTGATTTAATATTCTATTTCAAGAGAAATTCTCCTCAAGTTTTTGGCTTTGATTCATTGATGTGGGGAAATTGCCTTGTTGGTTAATGGGTTTTTTATAAAGCATCTAAAGGCCTTTAGAAAGAGTTGCCTGAACTGATTGTTTCTCTCATTTGTGATATTTCTCAGTCCATTGAAGCACTCGGGGCTGTTTTGTGGCAGTCCTGGATCACTTCTGCCTTGCTTTGGGTCTGCAGAACTAACACAGCTGAACAGCCATGGCACTACCTGAAAGCAAAACAAATGATCCTGTGCTTAAATGGAAGCACTTGGATTTAGGAAACCAGGGTTCAACTTTGTCTTTGGAATGGACATTTCTGTCCTTACTGTCACTTTATGATTTTACAAACCTGGGTCCTTTGTTGGTCATCAGATCTCACCTCATAAAAGAATTGTCTCAATTCAGTGTAACTCACTGAGATCACCAGTTAGGATAAAGGTCCATCATTCCTGCTGATATCCTGGGAGACCTGTCCCAGGCGTGTAATACTAGGAAAATTTTGCTTGAAATAGTTTTTACTTCGTCAATAGTATTTGGTGCCACCACTTAGTAATTCTGGTCTTTTTTCTCTCTCTCTTCCATTAAACTGAAAGTCTTTTGAAATCCCCGAGAAATACTTGCTTGGAAGAATTTTCATAATTTGATGGGGAAAATGGAAAAGACCTAAAATATTAGGTTTAGAAGCCAGTCTAGGCTTAAATATCTCTTATCAAATGAGACCTCTTTCTCAGTTTTGATCCTTTTGTTGGAACTACTATTTAAGAATTGTACAGGTTGTTTCACTTTTCACCAATAGAGGCTGTGAAAACCAGTTTTTTCCTCTTTGGAATTTGTGGAAGTCACATCCACAGAGATGTTCTATTTATGGGAATATAAATAGGAATATAAATACACAGTCTGAATAATACCAAATCTTATGATTGCTACTTTCTTTAAAATAAAAAAAAAAAAATCCCTCTGCCTAGTATAATTTGAAGTTTAGTAATGACCCAAATTAAAATTGAAATTGGTTTAATTCTGTGTTCAGTTTACTGCTAAGCATGTTTTTTTGTTGTAAGAGTTTCTGTGTGAGTAAGACCAGAATTCCCACTGTCTGGTAATATTTGAGAGATATCTATTTTCCCTGATGMGTCATGTCTTGTAACGGTGTTTTTTTGACTGTAATTCCCAAGCGGAAAAAACTAATGCACACATATATTTGCACACATACCCTCACACTACACTCTTGGCCAGCTAAGTGGGAAAGACTGATTTTATGTAATATTTTACATGATATTCCAAGCAACACAAGATGATGTTCTCTGAAGGCTAAAGGAAGTGGCAATTTTTRACCAAGTTTATCCTCATCCCTTACTTTGGTAAGTCAACAGTGTCATATCTTTTATGTTAACTCAAAGGAAGTTTATGTTAGAAAAAACCTCAGAACAATCTCCTGGGTCACAGCATAATGGGTGAAAACTGCAGCAGATCTGTTCTTTTTCCTTCCCACTATCATGGCAGGCTGCAGGCATAAGCAAACAGATTCGTAAGGGAACACATGCCAAACCTGTATCATCCACTTTGCCTGTGACTGTGACCAGGAATAGAGTGAACCCAGCCATAGTGACAATAGAATATTTCTAAACGGGCCAGAATTACATGCCAAAATTCAAAATAAATCCTCATGCTTAATTACGCATTAAATTATTGGCCACATTTTAGCAGCAATTAATCAAAATTATTAATCTTCAATCCTATTCACCAGATAAGATGACAATAAGAATCCTTCTGGACTTGAAAAATGAGATTATCAAAGTTAATATCGTGCTGATGTACTTGAGAATGCCAGAACCTAAGCCCTAATGGGAACAAAATGGTTTGCACCAGGAGCAGCTGGAAGAAGAATTTGGCTTTGGGTTGCCGTTCTCAAAAGGAAGGAGGTTTTCTTTGGCAACAATTTACCTTCCTCAGTCAGAATCAGGTAGATTAATTCCTGAAAATAGAGGAGCTCAAAGACAAAAGCTCTTTCTCCATTACAAAGATTCAGAGTAACCTGGTTATGAGCCCTTAAGAGGTGCAGCACCGACCACATCAATGGAAACAGGAGAAAAAATGTGCAGCACCGACCAAATTTGTGCAATAATTAATCACAAAACACTTTGCCTTCAAACTGAACTACAGCAATGCAACATTGGGTGAATTTTATCCTCAGAGTCCTACTTTGCACAGGGTACTGTGAGGCTTAATTAATGAGCCTTTGTATTGTGGCTGGAGATCCTCAGATAAAAGCAATGGATACACAAGTGGAAAAAACAAATAAATGAACAGAAAGGGAACAGGAAAATAATAAATCTCTACATGAGCTTGCCAGAATTAAGATGCCATTATTTCAACTGTGATTAAAGGATACAAGCTTTAAGAAACTGAAACAGTGAGTTTCCTCTGTGGCAAAACACTGTGGTTTTGTGACATAAAATAGGGCTGTTGAGTTGATTAACAACGGTGTCCTTTAAAAAAAAAAAAGAAAAAGCAGCAGCTTCCTATTCACATTCAGCTTAAATAATTAAAATGGTATTTACAAATGCTGCTAAGATCTTTTGTTATTTCATTTGGCATGTGTTGCTTTTTTTTTTTTTCGCAGGGCTAATAAGTAAATTGCAAACATACATTATTCCTCACCATTCTCCACTCACTTTCCTCCCACTGGCAACCAATCTACCAGAATTTTCTTCCATTCCCATTAATTGGTCCTTAGAGAATCTGCCTCGCATACCTTTGCAGTGACAGTCAGGGAACATTTCTTAGTAATACTGAGTCAGAAGCCCTGTGATAGCTCTCAAGTCACATATTGAACTGGAGCTGTACTACTCCCTTCCATTATGTTTAATGCATGAGGCTTCTCAAATGGCATGGCTCAGGTGATGGATCATACTTTTCCTTCCAGAGTATCATGACTTTTTCTGGTTATTTCTTTAAGGTATTTTTATTTTTATTTTTTTTTTCCAGTGCAATGATTGCCTGGCAGTCCATATCAATCACAATAGCATGGCAAGGAGGAGAGCCTCATGTTTATGGAGGCTGCAAAATCCCAATGTCTCAAGCTGTACAGGGAGAATGTAATAAATAAATAAATAAAATAGCCACATCTCCCAGACACTCCTATTTTTAAACATCTTTGAAAATTTTGGGCTGGGAAATTTCAGTACAGTGTGGAATCCACAGGGTCTTGCAAAGTTTAAGCAATCCATGACATTTTTTATTTTAAATGCATGTTGCTCAGCAGTGCTGCAAGGTCCCAGGTGAAATCAGGTGTCTGCTGTGCAGAGACATACAAAATAAAAAAATCTTCACTACCCTGAAGACTTCACAATCAAAAGTGATGAGAGAAGCAATTATTCTCATTTTTCAGGAAAGGAATTAACACGCAGAATGAGGAAGTGTTATCTGGTGACAACCTTCTGTATATATCCAATTTTTTTTTGTGTGTGGGTTTTAATTAACTGGGTACTGAAAACAGTGGGATGTTTCAGGCTGCTGCAAGCTTCCTGCAGCTGCTATCAAAACACAGAGGTTAGAAACCAAGGGTGACATTTATTACATGTAACTGTAGGAATGGAGATAATTTCACCCTCCTCTGGGCGCACAGAATCCACAGTAGGTCTTTGCACGCTTGATTTTCAGCTGCCAGTCCAGGAAGGAGAATGTACAATTAAGTCGTGATACATCTGCTACCTCAGACAGAACCCTTACACCCTGTAAGGCATCTCAATGCCACTTTGTGCTCTGTAATGGATTTTAAGATCTAACTTAAGGAAATTAGATTATGGAGAGAGCCAATAAAGAGAGCAAGACATACTCCAGGAGAGGGTTTGGTCCTTTTGAATAGAGGTATCTGGAAAAGATGGGGTGGTTCACATTCTGGAGGTGCTTAGCCCTTTCCGCGAAGAGCAGAGGAAGGCTGGAAGCTTGTCTTACACAGGATACACATCCCTGAGATACCTAAATTCATCTGACACCCTCCTCACATGACTGATAATGCCCAAGCAGATAAAAGCTCCTTTCCATATCTCCCTCTCCTTCTCCTACACTCAGCATTGGAGCCATGGAAGGTGATCTGAAGTTCTTAAAGTATAAAACCACAATGAGGTGCTATAAAAGAGCAACGTGGTTCTGTAGAACAAGGAAAAAAAATCTTGCGATACACTTCACTGCAAATCCTTTGGTTAGAGATGTTGCAATTATGTCTGTACAGAAGCTGCCACAGTGAATTTTTACCTTGCTGAGGCGTCTCTGTAGGAGTAGTAAATAATACTATTGTTGGAATCAATAATTTGTGATCCAAGGGTGGAAAATACTCATATTGCAACAGAATGTCTTTTTCTAAAAATATTGTCAAGAAGCACAGCTATTCCACAAACAACGCAAACGTGTTTATTGTTGTGTGTAGGAGAGCTAAAGGACAAATATGTTCCTCTCCATATTACTTTCTGTGATTCCCTCAAGATGGATTGCAATTACTTTTAGCTTTCCTTCTTCCTATAAAGGGCGCCTGGAAAGAAGGTGATGGGCTCCCAGCTGCAGTTTTCTTGATAGTGATTGTCACTGTGCCGAGTTTCCTTACGGATGGGGTTCAGCTGTGGATTAGGAATTCACACAGCACTGTCTGTGTTTGGCTTCCCAAGGTGGTGAGAAAATTTCAGTGTAGTGATGTATGACCTTTTTCATCTTAATTCCTACAGGTCTTCAAGCTAGGAGGCTGTCACCGAGAAAATACCCTGAGTGTGAGAAGCCTGTGTGTTTAGTTTCTGTATATACAAGAACAAAGAAAAGCACTTGTTTTTTCTTTTTTTTCTTTTTCCTCATGCCCTTGAAACTGTTTTATTTGGCCTAGCTGGGTTTTATTTGGCACCCATACCAACATATTAAATGAAGCCAGGGTTTGTTCCTGAACACTGGAACTTGGTCATCTGTACTTTTTAATTATGAATGAATCATTTTGGCGTGATCCAGCTAGCAGTCTCCAAAATAATTCCTAGGCATGGTCAAGAGTCAGCATGAGCCAGAGATCATTCTCAACAGGTAGTTTAAGTGTTGTCACTGTCTTAAAATGTTGTGGCCAGACTGTCCCCAACAGACTAAGTGATCTCAAAGTCAGAGGATAGGCCCTGGGTCTCTTCAGTGTATCCATAAAGAAGAAATCCTCTGAAAGCCAAATAAAATAAAAATAACATACCTCCCTCTTTTATAGGCACAYATACCGAGATTAGAAAATTATGATCCATACTCAGAGTTTTAAGAGGAAAAGAGTAAATTCCCTGTTAATATTCCATAGGAAAGGGGCCTGGATTGACACAGGTGTGTACCAAAATTGTCCTGCTAATGACACACAACTCAGTTGAAGCTCAAGTGTTTGCGAAAAGTCATTCCCATGCATAAGAATATGATCATTTATCAAAAGGGCCATTGATCCACACAGGCCTCTCTGACTGGCACTGCCAGGATGTTCCAGTTTCTGTAGCCAAAGGCAGCAGTGTGGCCAGCATCAGGATTAGTTACCTTGGCTCCCTAAATTTCAGCCYGGATGATTATATGACAGATGGGTCAACTTGCCTTTGGTGTGAAATTGGAGGGGTGATTCATTTTTTATCACAGGTTTATGGTGAAATGCCTTAATCGTTGTTACTGCTCCTGATGAATCCCATGRTTAAGAATGTCAGCTATGTTTTTAAAAAATATTTGTGCTGAAGTAKCACTGTTTCCTTCTTTCCTTCATGTCTTTTTACCTCCTTAGCTCCCTGTAACAAAAATTTTGGTTCTTATTTTTGAGTCTAAGACATGACTTTTAGAGTTTGTATAAATCAGTTTTGTCTAAATTCCAACTATTTATGATTTTTTTTTCACCTATATGACATGGAATCACAGAAAYCACAGAATATCCAGGGTTGGAAAGGACCCACAAGGATTATCAACCCCAACAATCCCACCCTGTGCCTAAGAGTGCTGTCCAAACGCCCTCTTCTCTTCTCTTCTCTTCTCTTCTCTTCTCTTCTCTTCTCTTCTCTTCTCTTCTCTTCTCTTCTCTTCTCTTCTCTTCTCTTCTCTTCTC